>JAZDUH010000327.1:982500-1160000 GCA_036419115.1 Scarus forsteni | reverse complement strand
GATGCAGGTATTAGTTTACATCTCTCACAGTCTGCATGCTGACCTGTCACAAGGAGGGGTCGAGTGAGAAAGGGAACATTGCCTGATAAGGAATTACGCAAATGCACAGACTCGAGCCATTACTAAAGCTTGATTGCCAGTTAATGACTTCCCTCCTTTCCTTTCTCTATCTCCCATCTCATCTTTCTCCATGTCTCTCAACCTCTTTTCCTCCCCCTTGTTTTCTTTATTTCCATCACCCTCCTATCTTTCTCTTTTTCTCTTCCTTTCTTTTTGTCTTTCTTTATCTTCTGTCACTTTGTCTAGTTGATAAATGAAGTATATAGAGTGTTGCAGTAATGAGCCTTAAAACTCACAAAGGAATGAGCATTTTACATTTTGGGTCCGTTGTATTAAGTCTATTTGATTTTTGAATTAATTAAAAGTTAGATGCATAAAATCAAGTCAGTAGTCAATAGAAAACTTGTTAACATTCTCTAGGTTTGTCAGATAGGGGCGTTGGTCTGCCAATAATAATGTTAGAATATATTTTGTCTTGACAGTGGAACCTTGAAATTAGATTTTTGCTGGAGAGTAGGGGGTGATAGTTACAGGGTTTTCATTTACAGTTTTACATCTTGAGGTCATGTTATGCTTTTTAAGGCTTTATTTGTCCTGTGTTTTACAAATATATTCTTAATAATAGAGAATTTAACGGTATTGTTCACACCTAGCATGTTTGACATGAGCTGGTTTGTTTGGAAAGTTTGGTTTATCTTCAGTAGCATGAAAGCTCACACAAAATCTGATACAGACCAAACAACCAAAACTGGATCTGTCAAACTATGGGGGTCTTGGTTTGCTTCCAAGTAAAACTGAATTTTGCTCACAGTAGGTGTGAAAGCCATCCGAACCAAACTACAATCAAAAAAGACAAACAAGCCCGTAAAGTAGTGAATTCTGGCTTGAATTTAGCCTTATGCAACAATAGCTAGCAGGCTAATGTAGCATTTTTGAAATATCAAGCAGGGAGTGGCTAGCGTTAGCCTTGCTAACATCTCCTGACTTAAGTTCTGGTTTAAAGGTTAACATCTATAATGTATACAGAACACAGTGACAGAGTTACCTCATCTGGTAATCTTTATTTTTTCACCTGAGCTAAATACAACTTTATTTCTATTTTATCACTTGAATACTTCTTAGCTGCTTTGAGCTAAATGCTGTTATTACTTAACATGAAGTGGTGTACATCCGACAATAGGCAGCCCAATACTGCTCCTCAGCCTAGACTGCTTCCTCCTTCCTAAGTGTAGGACCAACAGATTGAGAAGCTCCTTAGTTTAGAGCCCCTTTTTCAACAGTAATTTATCAACCTTAGGCTATTTGAAAATGAAACCAGTGCCATGCTAACATCCTTATCAGTGTACAAAATTACATCATCCCAGCATCCCACCATCCATTTGTGACATTTTTGTAGAATTCCTTAGCCCAGCAGAGAAAAGAACAATAAGGAAATCAATTGGCAAAGGAGAGAATAATGACACAAAAATCATCTCCATAGAGGAAGAAAATACAAAGCAAAGAGAACCAAGCTCTTCATTTAATCCTTATTAATTAACCTATTCTCTCTTAAAAGAAAAAAACTATAATGGCTACTTGAAAAAAATGTTTATATAAATGTAGGAAAAATCCATGGAAGTTTATCACGCATGGCCTTTCTTTTAAAAGCAGCACAACAGCTTCTGAATAGTTTTTCATTAGTTTCTGGTGTGCAGCTCAAGAGTAAGAGGCCGGAGAGAATTATAAACAAGGTGTGGTTGAAGGGAACTATTATGTAAGTGTATGAGTAGTTTGAAAAGCTTCCAAACATAGAGCTATGGGCTGAGTGCAGGAAACACTCAGCAGCAGCCCTGTACATTTTAAAAACTTTGTTGGAACTCTGTGTTCAATATTTATTATCCTGCAATCCAAACTGCTGTAACGATGCATCGCGGATGTACATATTAACATCCATTTCAGTAAACTACATTTGTTTCGTTGTGCTAGCTTGCAGGTAGTATCCCTGCTTTGACATCAGTGTCCTCTTCTCAGGACGGCTGAAGAATCTTTTTGTGCAGACTTTTTAAAGTCTGCATTCTCACAGTCCTATAAATGGTAATAACTACTTGCGCAAAGTGCCTTGGACATAGTAACGGCTGTGTAACTGGGGAGAATGGAAGTGCTGCATGTATAAGTTTGTGTTCACACATTTGCATTGGGTGTGTTTCCTACAGGGACCATGTGTACTGGCGTGTGTGTGTGTGCTCTCTCCAGCGCCGTTTGGAGTCTCAGTTTCAGGGAGGAAACTGGAGCCGTCGGTGTCAGACAGGAGCAGAGAGAGCTCTGATGTCTTAATGGAGGCTCAGTGCTGCCTGTATCCGTAGTAACCCGGTCTGTGGGGACACACAGAGAGGACTCACTGTCTCGACCTCGGCTAGAAGCTGGATCGCTGCTGTCCAGGAACAAAAAAACCCCTCATAATCCCTGTTTCATGGATTATTACGTTGTGTTATTTCATTTAAAGTTTTGTTGGGGTAGTTGGACCTCAGAACTTTAACAAAAATTCTGCAACAGACCTGAAGTTGGCCATCAGTGCAACATGTGTGGCATTTACTGCCTGACATTCCTATAGTCAATTAATCAGTGGATTGTTCTCTATTGGAGTTCACAAGTTTCTTTTTCCCATTCATTGCATAACCCAGACTTGAGGGTGGTTAGCATTACCTCCTCCACTTTGGTTGTACAACCAACAATGCAGTGAGAGCAGCTAGCAGTGTGATACGTCCTCCCATGGTATCAACAACTATAGAAATGAGAGGGAAATATATAAGAAGCTGCAATTCACAGGAGATTATTTTCCTGATTTAGCTGTTATGTGTGGTTGCTGGTGATGTTTTGTGTGCCTATGAGTGGAAGTTAATGTGCCCGACTGCAAGATTTTTTTTGTCTTTGTCTATTTGAGCCATACAAAAAGGATTAAGTGGATTACAAGTACACTTGACTTTAACCTCCATCGGTGGAAGATTTCAAATATTCTTTCATGACATTTTCAACAGTTGTCCACGTTTACCTCAGTGTGAGTACTGTTGTGTCTGAATATTAGATCCCACAATGTGATCACATAAGTTGTTTGAGTTGTCATGCGATGAGTTCAGAGCCAAGATTACTTGATTGATATACCAAAAGGCTTAAAATCACACAACATAAGCCCAACTTTTGCAGTAAATCATTTTTTTGTTGGACTTTCTTTTCATGTTTTATACAGTACTGTATCCTTTTATAAGAAAACCGGGATTAAAACCCCTCATTCAAATTAAATTAAAAGTGCTCCAACAGCAAACAGCTCCATCACGGCATAACCATCAATGTTGAGCAAGATATTGTCCAACATGTGGAGAACTGCTATATCTCGCAATGTTAAGAAATACTTTAAAGATTCCAGGATCACCTCCAAAATCACATCACGTACGTTGTCTGATCAGTTCTACTTTAAAATGTAACGTAAATCTACTGAGAGATTTTTGTGTTAACTTTTCTACAGAAAAGCTAACAAATGCCAACAAAACATAACCCCTGTGGCAGAAATAACAATATGAAACATGTTAATATCTAGCTTTGCATCTTTGTCACATGAGAACAGGGCCATCTGACTCATTTGCATGCGGACTAGGAAAGCATTCTTGGTTTATGAAATTTGTTTTCTTATAGCCTCGCTTTGCCTGAGGCACATTTTTTATCAAGGCAAAATCTGAAGGCAAACCACAGTCATGTTCATTCAAAATATTTTAACATGCATCATAGTATCCCATTGATCTGCACTTGTTATGTTTATTTATTAATGCAAAACATACCTGTTTATGGAAATTCATATACTTGAAGTACTAGGGTCAGTAACTGTGGCACAGATGTGGGGCAACAGTCCATACAAAATGTTTTAGGGGAGGGACTTTTCGAAAACATATCAAGAATCTGATTAGACAGTCATTCTGCCAGTCACATTCATCATTAATTTCTGACCATGTTGTAGTCAGTCGGCACTGCTGCAGAGGAGCTAAGTACATACATATCATGAGCCAGCTTGTCAATCAAGGTCTTGCAGAGTGCCTGTCCAAGAGGTGGCAAAACATCTTTTCCATTGAGAGACACTTTAGTGTTCATCATTGTCCTCAGCTCTTAATCTAATGATAAGATTTGCCAGTATAGCAGGCAGCATCCGCCCTAATGTGTTCACTATGGCCATTGTTTATTGCTTTGTGGTCACTTCTTGCTGTCGTCATGCTTGCAGCCCCTGCCTCTTTCCTATATGGATGCTGATTGAGCCATAGTTCTAGCTTGAATTTCCTTTATTACAGACATGAAATCAGGCAAATCCAGCCACACTTCAAGGTTTGTAATGATAAAATACCACTCTTCACAAAACAAGAAAATGCTACACACAAACCACACAGGAAAAGTCTTTGTAAAAGAAGCTGGCAAGAGTGGAAATGTATCCAGGTGTTTTATAGTTCTATTGATTTAGCATAGCTGTGCTGTTGTGCATTGCATGTCTATTTGTCTTGTAGGCAATGGTAATGCATATGACTAAAACAAAACAGTTCTTACAGCCTGCCCTTTCTCGACATGTATGAGCTTCTCCAAACAGGAACTGGGTTGAACCATCTACTGTGGATAAAACACTATAAATCAGTCAGTCAATCAGACTTTATTTATAAAGCTCTCTTCCTGCAAAAATGTAGCACAAAGTGCTGTTCATTTAAAAATACAAGCAGATAAATGTCAGAGGATACAAAATAAAATGGAAACACGCACACACACACACACACACACGACACTGAGGACTTCTCAAACAGCCACAGATCTGAATTAAAAATGAGGAAACAGAGGAGCTAAGACTTTACTGATAAAACCGTGATAAGATATAATAAAGATACTAAAGCACTAAAAGATAATTCTGATTAGGCAGGCTAAAAACAGACATTCAAAGGAAATGATTAAAAAGCAGAATAAAACGCAAAATAATAACTCTGAAACTAAAAGAGTAAAAATCACATAAAGCAGATTAAGAGTATAAAATAAATTCAGCCAGACTAAGCCAGATGAAAAAGATGAGTCTTGAAACATCTGAACTGTAGGTGCTGCTCTCAGGTCCTCCGGTAGAACGTTCCACAGAGGAGGGGCATAATAATAAAAGAGCTGATTTGTTATGTTTTTGCTTTTACTTTGGGATTATTAAAAGACCATTACCTAAGGACCTGAGGGCTCTGCTGGGCTCATGTGGTAAAAGCAAATCATAATTAAGAAGGACCAAGCCCATTAAGAAATTTAAAAAAAAATCAACAAAATGACCTTGAAATCTATTCTAAAACGTATCATTTACCAAACAAATTCTGTATACTGCCTTTTCAGAGTATCAAACCTCGATGCAGATTTCATTTTATTTAAAGGACGACAAAGATCTTGATGATCCAAAGAAGACCTTCATCTGTCTTTCAGGTTTAAACCAACAGATCATCAAAACACCAAACAGTCGTGTTAAATGCTTGGTTTTCATGTGGGTAGATCTAAGTTTTGTGTTCGCTTTTACATTAATGTTTGTGTGTGCACATGCTCATGGTGGTTCATTTCATCAGGGATGGTCTCTCTTATCTCAGCAGGGATCCATGCTTGTAATCTTGAGCACAGCTGAGCAGCAGCTTTCCCCCCGCTGTGTGTGAAGAGCTCGGTACTCTCCTCCCAGTCCGGCTTACTTTCTGCTGGGCTGCTAAACGGACTGAAGTTTGTGGAGCGAGCTTATGTCTGTCATGGAAAGTGGGTCAGACAGTGGGCACGTTTTTATGGCCTTGTTTCTGTAAGGTAGGGAAGGAAAGAAGAGAAAGGGGAAACATTAAACCAGCAGCGTTTTTCCATAGTGTTGCCTGAGGCAGCATGTGCTCACTTTTCACGGACTCTCCTTCATGTCAGAATCATTATCTATCAGTTTCTCATGCCACCATCCAACAACACATCCAGCCTGGCTCCCTGCAATATTTTCCTATCACATTTATTCACTACGTAATCTTTGCCTGTCTCGCTGAGTCAGGAAACCTTGTCTTACCTCAATATATAAAAGTGCTAGAGGAGTTTGTGTAAAAATGTTTATTTATCCCAAAAAGGTCTTTTAACTTGAGTTCAGACTCAGGCAGTGGTTTACTTAGCCAAGTGTGCGCCAGCTGTGTGTGTTTATGAAGTTTGACCTCAACTGTGAATCTGATTGATCTCCTGAGGAGCTGTACTTCTCTTTTTCTTTGTGTTTCAGAATTTCTGTGATTTTGACATTTTGGTCTGACAGAATCTTCTGTCCATTTTTTTATTTTATGTATTTTGGGCATTTTTTGTGCCTTTATTGATAGAAGAGACAGTGCCTAGGTTTCTGAAAGAGGGTGAGGGAGTAGGGGAAGACACTCTGCAAACTGGCCACAGGCTGGATTCGAACCGGGCCGGCAGAAGCATGTATACGGGACGTGCCTCCTTGCTAACCACTCGGCCAAACCAGCACCCCTGTCCATTTGTTTTTGCCTGTCTGGCTGAGTTGCATTAGCAGCAGGCTGACAAGTTGACCCAGATGTTCCTATATCTAGCAACACTCTTCGTCTCAGTCTGTGGATCCCAACATTCCCAAACAAAGACGCATGTAGAACTTCTTCAGATGGTTTTTGGTCTTCTCAGGACTCACCTTCCTTTTTGATATGCCTGGAAAACCTCCAAAAGGGGGGTGACAAGAATGAACTCTAGTCAATTGGCCAAACCACCCTAGCTGGCTCATTGCATAGTAAAAGAGTACCACCTCTTTGGTGCTCCATCCAGATGTTTGAGCTTCTTACCCTATCTCAGAGGCTGACCCATGCCCAGTTTGAGTGAAACTCATTTGTGCTGCTTGTATCAGAGATCACATTCTTTTCTGTCACACCCATCACACACCACCAGAGCTGAGGAAAGTTTGCCTTTTGTTCACCATTGATTGACAGGTTAGATAATGTTGTTCTGAACAACTTACCTTGAAGCAAGACCCCCCGAATGAATCGCCACCTTATCGTGGTGGAGGGGTTTGTGTGTCCCTATGAACCTGGGAGCTGTGTTGTCGGGGGCATTAGCCCCTGGTAGGGTCTCCCAAGGCAAATAGGTCCCAGGGGAGGGTCCAGACAAAGAGCGATTCAAAGATCTCCATGAAGGCAGCAGAGGGGAAGCAGAGACACCATGTCTAGTAGGGCACAGAAAAAAAGCCCCCCAGACATGATGGAGGAGAGAGGCCCAACAGAAAATTTTAGCTAAGCTTATCTTAAGGGGCTTCACAAGGTTCAACCCAATATGGAGCTGCCACCTTGTGAGCCCACCACATGCAAGGATGGACGACAGGTGCATGTTACAGATGGAGGCATTACCTTTGGTATGCTTATCCTCGGCTGTTTACTGTCCTTCTGCAGGTGAGTCTCCAAGAGAATATTTAATGAAAATTCTTTTGCCAAAATTAAACTCATGACCCAATCTCAAGTGTCCAGTTTTGTGCTGCAAAGGGCCATGAGAAAAATCTTACTGTGTTGTATCGGGACTCTTAATTTAAAAATCACAGTTTGTATTTTACAGCAACAATTACAATTATCCTAATGTTGGCCCAGCTTTATTTTGACCTTTTGCATGCACTCAAAGTTGTCCTATTTCATTTTTTCTGTAGTGGTACTACATCAAAATGCAGTTTTAATACAATTTTAACACCTAAAAAACCAGCAACACCTTAAATAATATACTTCGCCCTTCTTGGGAGCAGTATGATGCATGTAGTATTGCTAAAGTGAAATGCTGTGAAAGAGAGGGTCATTTTCTCGGTGAATTGGATGCAGGCAAAAGTTTAAACAGAAAGGAACAGGATAAATACATCAACAAGGGAAATATTAATGTCCCTCAATTTCCAGTCACCTGTTTTCCGGTAAGAATAAAATGCTTGATGTCTGGCTTCTCATAGATTTGTATCACAAATGCAGTCATTTACTGAAGTGTCCTCGGAGTGATAGCATTTACACAAATGAAATGAAGTCCTGGTCAGAATGGACAGTAAAAGGCACCTGGCCAGAGTACACCTGCAGAGAAGCTAAATTTAGAGTGTAAATTTAGTGTCATCATTCCTCTTACTTTGAGTTCCTCCTCATCATACCATCTGTCTTTGTTGGAGGACACTATTTTTATTTATGCAGGGAGCTATTTTAGTTGTATGTTTGTGCACAGGGGTGGATCCGGTCACAGCTACCCACCTCCATGCACAAACTGTTCATTCCTCACATGTATTTCTATCATCATTTTTCCTCTCTGTCATTAAAAGTAACATCAAGGTTTCTTTCCTGCTGCTAATACCAGCAGAAGGATGAGGAAAAGGAGGGGAGGGACTGAATCATAGTGAAGCTGTTGGGCTCATTTTGAGAAGCTGTCAGGGAGTTCACAGTCTGTTTTGGCAACTTTATTACTTCAACGGTGAGCCAGCCGAATTCATGAATAGAATACTATTTTTTTTAAACGGCAGTGCAGTCAAGAGGAAAAATCTGTTTAAGTCAGGAAAGTGCTAACACATATAAGGAAACAAACTAATAAGAGTTGTGTTTATTAATATGCTTGTAACAGATCAGAACTGCTTTAATAAACCTCCCACAGCCTCACAAGAGTGGCAGAGACACTTCATTAGGTACACCCTGATAGTACTGGGTTGGACCCCCTTTAACTTTAGAACTGCCTTTTTGTGCCAAAGGTTCAACAAAGCTGAAAACATTCCTCTAAGATTTTAGTCTTCATTAAAATGATCTCATCTTTCATTTGGTGCAGGTTTGACCGCTGCACATCCATGATGAGAATCTCCCATTCCACCCCATCCCGGAGAAGCTCTATTTGATTGAGATCTTAGGACTATGGAGGCACTTGAGTACAGTGACCTCACTATCATGTTCAAGAAACCCGTTTTACAAAGATGTGTTCATAAAGGACAGAACATGGTCAGCAACAGTACTCAGGTTGGCTGGCATGTTTAAACAATGGACAGTTGGTACCAAGGGCCCAAAGTGAGCCAGATAAAAACACCAAAACACCACCATGACCAGCCTGAAATGTCGATAAAAGGCAGGATGGAGTCCAGCCAGCATTTGATCGTAAGAGCAAAAATCTCACAAGACCAGGCAACACTTTTCCAGTCCTCGTTTGTCTGATTTGATGAACCTGTGCGGATTGGTGCTTCAGTTTCTTGTTTTTCGCTGACAGCGGTGATTTCTGCCTCAAAGTTTGTTTATGAGCCTCCTAAATGTGAACGTCAGTGGATGACAGCTTTTTGTGTTTTTAGACCGTGTTGGGTTCCTTGACCTGGATTGTTGGTGCCCATTTTTGGGGGGTTTTAGGTTTCCTTGAACATTTTCCTTTAATGAGCACTGCTCATCTATGGAGGTGCTCCTGTTGACCTCTGAGGTTCTTACTGTGCTTTGGTGTATAATACCTTTTGTGTATGTTTGTGCAGGTTTTTTCTTGTGCTGTGTTCCATTAACATCGAAACTGGGAAGAGGGAAGTGGGAGTGACGTCATCTCTGAGTTATCAGCGTTCCAGTTACAAGTTAGAAAAAAACATGCCGATCTACCAAGTTATTGTTAGTACGCCCTGCACTGTAGTTCACAAATGTCACATGAATGTAAATATCACTATGGCAGCATTTCTATGAACATAAGTCTAACAATACTATGTATACAGCTGATTTAGTGCGACACATACTAGTCAGAAGTGCTAATAAATGGATTATTACAGGAGCTTAATAGCTGTTTACAGCCATCTTTGATTGTCAGCTCGGGGGTGGTGAAGCTCCTCAGAGTTCCCAGTAGGAAATTCCGACCTTGGGTGGTGTTCCAGTTGCAGTTTCCTACACAGAACTCGTTTGCAGAAAATTCTGAATCCTGACTACAACTGGAACGCACCATAAGGTCTTGTGTGTGATACTGTATTTTTGTCATAGCATTTTGTAAATATATATTTTTAAAAGTACTATACAAATGAAGATATTGTTATTATTAGCCAGTTTAATTGCTCTTCTGCAGCAACCACATACTTAAACTGCAGTTATAACATTTAAAGAGTTCCTGTTGACTCATTAATGTCCAAGCCCGTGGCACAGAGAGGGGAATCGCATTGTTTTCACACTACTCCTCTGTGGCGTTCATGGTAAACCTCACGGGGTGTACATATCACCTTAAAGTTGCACTATGAATGAGCTCATTTCTCATCTTTCTGTTGAGGGTGTTTTTATTACGTGTACCGCAGCTTCCCTTTTTTCGGTCTTCCTTTTACATCTCTAGTTTTGGCCACTTTTTACAGGCCCAAACCAAAAACCCAGTTGGGGTTGCACATTAAGGGAAATGAAGTTTTGTGAGGGTGTGTGTACAATTCTCAAGATACCATCTCTGTTTCCCCTGCCGTGGACTTCGTCCAGCCGAAACTACTGATATAATTTGGCACCTTCTCTTTCCACGGACACACTGGCAGATACACACTCCAATATATATGCATTCACACACACACACACATATACAGACCTGTAATTATCTACTCCCCTCTGATCGTCCATGATTGCCATTTCCTGCTTCACTTTCCAATCTTCCTATCTCAAATGAGCCTGTGTGTGCATCCTCGCACACACACACACAGACTGTTGAGTGCTTTGTGAATTCCCGGTGGAGCTCTGCTGCGCTCCGTGAATGTATAGACAGACAGGGTCGTGGTTACTGAGTCTGTTAAGTAATAGACGTCTGAGGGTCTTTGTGCACCAGACTGCAGCAGCAGACAGTTGCTTGGTTGTGAATTACGAGAAGAACTGGCCATTGTTAATGTAATGTATTACATAACACATGAAACTGTTGTTTGGACCAAAGATAAACATTAAGCCCACTTATTTCCAATAATTAACTCTGTTTTAGATTGAAAAAAGAGGATCCCGGAGGCAGAGCCAGAAGTCTGAGGCAGAGGCTTTGCCAACAGCCTGGCTAACTCCTCTGCAGCCTGAATGCAGCACTTTACAGTGGCTCTTTCCTCTGGACAAACAGAGGCTAATGGTTACAAACTATGACCAGGTGCAGCACAATTACATATGCTGTACAAACAGAGAGCTCTTTTTAATCCCCGGAGAAAAGCAACCCTCACCAACAGCAGTAAACCTAAACATGAATCAGATTCTGGCATGCAGCTATAGGGCTCAACAGTGAGGCTCCAGAGGCAGTAATCCCATTCATTTTCTGTACAGGACACTTAAACTTTGATTTGTTCCTGGCCGGGTGCTTTCAAATTAGCCAACAGTTAAATAACTCCAAGAAAACAACATGATCCAGTCCTTACTCACGGTTGAATAACTGCATGAGTAGGTATGTAGATAGTTTTCAGAGCAGTTGCTAATGTTCGGGGTGTAAGCACGTCTGGACTTGGTTCTGATGGTGTGCTTCAGTTGCCTCCGAACTTGGACATGAGAAGTTAGAATTTTGTCACATCCAGCTAAAATGCATTCCAGTCATGAGCTGATGAAGTTGGGCTACCTGAGGATCATTCAAGTTCCCAGCAGGAAATTCCAACCAAAGGGGCCGTTCCCAGTGACATATCAGATTTGCAGCCTGGAGAATCCTGACTTCCTAGATCAACTTGAATGCACCATTATCAGTTTAATTCCCATGTTTTTTGCTGTGAGTGGTCATTTAGTGCATTTGTCAGGTGGTTGTATGTGAGTACGACCTAACAGGGATGACAGAAATAATGATACATCAGTACAGAGGGATTTCTTCATCAGTATGTTGGAGCATGATATGAAAGTTTTTGACTTTCATGATTTATCGAAATTTGGCACATTTGTTTGTATTGTGGTCCAGCCTCTTGTAAGTTGCAGCAGATAATCGACCATTTGACTCTCCATCTCTGTTAGATATGTTATCATTTCTGTCACTGGTGCAGACAGTAAAGTTTATCCATGTCGCAGGGACGAAACTTTATTCAAACAACACTGTTTAAAAACTTAATTCTGTTTTATTCTTACAACATCAACATCATAAAACATATTAAAAAAATAGAAAAATTAAGAGGGAAATATTGTGATATGACACCCTGATGAGAATATTGCAGTGTTTAGTGTTATACGTAATTGTAATCTCTGTACTACAATAATAATAGGGGTGTCCCAATACAACTTTTTCATCTTCGATAAGATACCCATATTGCAACCTTGAGTACTGGCCGATACTGATAACGATCTGATCCGATAAAAGCAGGAATCGTACTTATTTTTATAACTTATTTTGAAGCATGGACTTTAAGAAAAGGCTTGATCATGTGAGATTATTCAAAAAGAGAACAGTAGTCAGCAATATTAGGTAAGAAAAAATGAACCCATTTGATTTTAACCAATGGCTGATTAAATTTTAACCTTACACATAAGAATATGCTACAATAAAATAAAATAAATAAAAGATAAATGGGAAGACCCTGAAAAGTAACCTCAATAAATCCAATATAAAGCATGTATTTTAAATTGTAAAATAACCACTTTGTTTGATTTAAACATAAGCATATTCTACAACTTAAATGAATAAATAAATAAATTAGAATGGACCACTTGTACAGGAGTTTTTATTGGAGATGCAGGCCAATATAATCAGATGTTTGTTTTTTTTGTTGCTAAAATTGGATTGATTTCAGACATCTATATCAGATCAGGACATCCCTAAACACTAATTTTATTATCAGCTCCTTGTCAGTATACACCCTTAACATGCATTTAATTCAAATCAAATGCTTCAAAATTAACTTGTTAATATGCTACTGGTGCTATCTGTTTGTTCCATAGCGTTCATTCGCTGTCCTTTGTTTACAGTGTTGTTCGGGTGTTTCTGTTACATGCTCATGTTAATGGGCAGGGTATCCATCCCTCCCTCATTTCTCATAGAAACAAAAATACCATGACTGGTTAAAAGCACCAGTCTCCCATGTTTACAGTTGTGTGACATACTGAGGACATGTGGGGCTTTCCCATTCAGCACCACAAAGCCAAAAGCCGAAGTCTTTCCCCTGTTTCCCATCAGCATGATGAAAAAAATAATCCAAGCAGCAAAAAAATATTCTCCGAAAGTGAATACAGTATTTCTTTCTTGTTAATAGACGCCAGCCATTAAGAAAATCCTGTAATATCAGATTTATAGCTAGAAAAAATGTCTGGACGACCTCATGTTGACTGAAAAAATCCCTCTATGAGACAAAATAATCTTTCACAAAGCTGAAATCAGTCATACTATTTATTCTCTCTCTTGACCAAAATGCATTTGTTTTCTCATAGTTTCACTGATAGATCAGTGGTCGAGCAAGTACCATTTTTTTCTTTCACATGTCAGTAAGATGTAAACCTGCTGTGGTTTTAGGTGACAGAGGAGCCGAGCAGTGTAGACAAAGAGTGGATATCTGAAGAGACAAATCAATGCAGATAATTTTTTCAGTCAATACATCTCATTTCAATTTCCCATCCCCCCACAGTGCTATGTGATACTGTATGGCACTGTACACAGTTATGATGCATAGTAAATGCCAAGAGAATGATATATGTTGTGGCACTTGCGGAAATTACCTCTTAAATAACATCACCAGTGTTTTAAATGGCCTCACATTAAACCCAGAGAAGTCCTTGATTTCAGTATTTGTACTGTTTATAATTGTGTCAACAAAATCTAACTGCACACAAGATGAAAACACAGCTATTGTGATCCTTACATGTTACGTAGAAAGGGATGATCATTTCTTTCAGATATTGATATTGTGATATAAAAATATTAGTACAATGTTATGTTGTTGAATTTTAGTGTGCATTCTAAAAAAAAGTTCTCATAAACTGCTAAACCAATAAAAACAGCAAGGCCCTGCTAACTGGGGATAGCAGTACCTGTGCCTCTATGTAGGTTTGGAACAAGTTGCTGATTCACGTCCAGGTTGGATCAAACCTGTAAATTAGGCTGGTTGCTTTAGATATGCCGGTTCATCTCCTGAACTAGTCAAAGGTGCCCCAGAGCAAGGCTCCAAAACTTGAATTATTTAGGATAAGTACACCCTGTTGTAGTAGTTTCACATTCTGATGCATTATACACTCCTACTTTATACTTTCTACATGATCTGTTTCCGGATGTATTTTGGCCTATGTATGTGTAGCATGTTAATATGGAGGATTAGTAATGTCATCTGTGTTCCAATGGGATAACTCAACACTGCCCACCCATAATACACAGAGCCTTAATTGGGGGCTATGACACTTTGTGACCAGGCTGCACCCATCCTTAGCCTAAGTGCCTTCCAAGGTGACGATTGCATTGACTGGGCAGCCATGCCATTGTTATCTTTTCCCAGATGTGAAACAGCTGGTTTAACACCAGAAACTGGCACAAGGAACGGTACCTTTCACTGAAAGTTGCTTTTCTTGTTTCTGTTTTTTAGTTTTGTGCTGCTAACCTGTGATGGACCACAAATTTACTCTGCCATTAGCTGTGCATTCTGTCATCTGAGCCCTGTAACAGTGCGGCGAGATGTGACATTTATAAGTTGAGCAGAGATGCTTTCAGCTCCATCAGCCTCAGCTGTTTCTTCAAGGTTTCTCCACTGCAGGCAGCCCTGGAATGATTATAGAGAGGATCGCTTTGCATACACAGGTTTACTTTTAACAACTCTTCTCTGTCATTATGACTGATTCATCCACAAAACAAAAACATTGGTTTACTGGTTAGTAAATACTCTTCATGGAGTATAGTTTTTTTTCTTATGTTGAAACTTGTTAAAACAAGAAATGAGCAGCTGAGGTGAGTAGCTGAAAACATCAAGCATCATCTGCTGTTACAGTTTTAAGTCAGCAGTTTCAGCATATTGTGCATTTAAGTAGCACTTGAAGCTCTCTTTCCTTTACCCACCCTTTGTTTGCAATCCTCCTAAATATGAACTTAAATGAATAAAAGCTTGTGATTTTGTGAATTTTGTGCTTCTCTGCTGCAATAAAATAAAACAAATAAAACCTAAATATACACTTTTGATGCTGCACACTGTTGATGCTGCAGTGAAGGTCTTGTTGCATGCTTTGTACAATCAGGACATGGCTGTAGGAACACATGGTGTGTGTGTATGAACAGCGTGTGTGACCATGCATGCATCTACAGTGTGATGTCAGATCAGTGTGCTGTAGGTCTTTGTGCATGACTGCACATATTACTGGTTGCATGTGAGCCTCCAAATGCACCAGGGGATGATTGCGTGTCCTGCACATGTTGCCTTCACATGCTCCCTTGTCTATTTTTCTCTGGATTTTGTTTGTGTGTGTGTGTGAGACTTAGCATGGCTATGTCTCTTGTTGCACATCGCCCAACATGGCTGTTTGTTGTTTGTGTGCACACGCCGGTCTGTGTTCTTCTCACTGAATCATTGATGAGGCTGTTATTCGAACGCCTGCCCTCGTATTTCTTCCCCCTGCCGTCTGTCATCAGTTAGCCTCCTCCCAGCGTCGCTTACAGGAAAACCAGGAGGCTGCTGTGACAAAGCACAGGCAGCAGACCTACCCTGCTAGTGGGAAAAGGGCGACCATTAGTTTTCAAATATACACAGAACTACAAGTGATTAGAATCTCAGGTACTTTTAGCATTTATGAAACACATCTTAGCAGACCTGATCCCCCTAGTTCCATTTCACCTTTTTACACTCTTTTAAAGATAATTTTTAGACTTTTTTAATTGTTTTATCTCTTGCTCATGTTTATTACTGTATTTTGTCATCGCCACTTATTTTTATTATTTTGTAATTTTGTCATCATTGTTCATTTCATCTTTTTATATTTTCTGACCTGATTTCTGCTTTCATCCTCTTTTTTATTGCGTTTCCTATTCTTGCTGATTTTATGTTTTTATGTTTGGTCCTCATGGTCTCTTTTTATGCTGCATGGTTTTGTATTGTCTGGGTTCCTACAAAATACTATAAAGTATGAAAAAGGCCTTTTTACCTCGTGTCTTTTTACCTTTGTGTCTTTCTCTTAATCTTGATTTAAGCTGTGCTTTTTGTTTTTACTTTGTGTGCTCATTGTTTGTTTGTGTTTTATTATTTTGTGCTGATTGCTTGTCAAAGCACTTTGTAAACTATGTTTCTAAAGTGATATATAAATAAAATTATTATTATTATCATTATTACCTGTACCTCTGAACAGTGTACCATCTTATGATATCCACAGATAATAGGTCATACTTATTATCCTCTTTGTTTGTTCTGGCACAAACTAAACAAAACAATCTATAATGCAGTAAAATTAAAACCCAGTCCATTCACTATTTTAAGTGTTGTTTTCAGTGCAGAAAAAATCAGCCTTTTGCACAAGAAGCCCTTTAAAATCATGTAAAAAAAATGATGAAAAAAATGATGAAAAATAAAAATCAGGGGGGAAGAATCTATTCTAGAGATGACGCGACACATTGACTATTTCAAACACATCTTTTTTTTTTTTTTTTTTTTTTTTTTTTTTTTACAGTGTAGTAAGCTCTCCCTTTCTGTTGAGTCCTTTGAGCTGCTAAGCAGAAAGACCCAGAAGTAGGGATACATGAGTTTAAGTTGTGATGAGGATGTGCAGAGGTTAAATATTCATGTAGCTAGATCTGCAATGTGTTTAGTTTAATTTAAATAGTTGCAGCATTGCTGTAGCTATTCTTTCTCGGGTCAACAACAACTTGTACAATGTGACAGTGACAGGACTGCTTACAGCACTAACTTGACACAACTTGACAAATTAAAAGTATACAATAATGTGAACTAAATATGTTTCTGGATGTATTGTCGTTAACATATGCAACAGGCCATGTGTAAATATGAGCCACATGACCTGTAGCACATCTTTTTCTGTGTTGGACGGCAGAAACCAAAACCCTGAGTTGTTTTCTTTTTTCTTTAAATTTCAGTAAAGTCTGATATTAGGATTGGTAGAGAACCAAACAATGCACAATCTGCTTGTTTCCTGTATGCACGTCCAGGCTGACGATGCTGCTCTACTCAGAGACACTGACATGATGCATGTGGCAGTTGCTAAGCTAAGCAATGAAGATCCTGCTTGTTTTTCCTGCTATCAGCAGCCCTTCATCCCAGTGCTCTCACTTAAATGCTGAGGCTGACAGTTAGGTGCTAAAGGGATCGAGGTGCTGCTGTGTGCAGCTGTTGGAAATGTGAAAGTGACACACAGCTCAACAAGGTGAGCTTGTTTTTTTTTTATTTTAGAGTCTTTGCCATTACTTTTAACTTGGTCGGAAATGGTCAATGACATAAAAGTGACATCACGCAACTAGTTTATCTGTAAAGCTTAGCATATAGAACAGGGGTGGGCAACTTGTGGCCCCCCTTTTCACTCATTGTGGACACCAGTCAATTAAAAAAAATCACAAAAATAACTATACATGAAAAAAAACTGACATCTGAAATAATATGAAAATAGTGATTCAGGGGAAATAGAGGTATAGTTAGCTACAGTTTTATAATTCTTCTCTAATTACATTTGTAAAAATAAATAATATGAGTTAATATACCATAATAACAAGGAAATGCTCTGGAACTTCTATTAAAAATTTAATAGAAGTTATTGCTGAAATTTGTTGAGTTCTATGGAAAGCTCATTAATCCAAGTTTTGGAATTTTGAGTTAAAATATAGAAATGTTGACATTGTACCTTCTGGTAACGGATAAATATTTGTCTATTTTTATGTGTCTGTCGAGGCCTTTCCTAAATGAGCTTTCATATTCTCTCTGTGCCTTCAGGGCTCTCTGGTTTTCTCACACAGACCAAAAACATTCTCACTAGGTTCAATGGTGCCTCTAAATTGCCATTGAGTGTGAGTGTGTACATGAATGGTTGTTTGTCTCTCTATTTGGACCGTCGGTTGGTTGGCAAGGATGTACCACACCTCTCACTGTACTTTGTCTTGTTTTTTTAATAGAATAAAAAAATAAATATTTATTGCAATGAGGGAAAAAAATGTAGTAATGTCCCAACATAGGCCAGCTCTACCCTGGACACACAACTACCCGTTTAGACCTGTTGGCTCATTCCGAGGCCACGTCCTTACTTCTGGATTCTTGGGACACGCCAGTCTCTTAGAAGCTCCAGAGCAACCAGTAGTTTGTTTTGATGAGTCAATTTAATACTCAGCAGGAGTCTGGCGCCGAAAGGCCCTGCTCCAGTCTGCTTTTTTAAGAAATAGATGTTGAAGGTGTGAACAGAGCTGTCATGCTCTGGGAAAGATCTGGCTCAGCATGCACTTAGCATACTTTTGAAGTCAAACTGTGTATTTTTCTTAAGGGGGCAGAGAAGTGTGGTGTGTGACAGCTCCTCAGCAGCGTAGAAACATTTACAGAACATCACAGCATGTGTTTCTTGTGTGTTGGTTTTGTTAAGCATGAGCCCCGGTGGCTTCTTACACCACCTTCACCATGTTCACATCTGCTTTCAACAACACAGCCCAGGTTTACATTCCTCACCTTGTTTCTAATGTTCAAGTCCTTTTCCTGACCTGCTCCACATATTTCATGCCTTGCTGTTTATAGCTGATGAGTGTGAGTATTGTTGTGGCAACGCTTCCTCAGGTCAAGTGTTTGGCATCAAGCCCAAATGGATTATTCTAATCTGCCTTGTTACCCACTACCCCTTTTTTCCGTCATAGTCACAGCTATGAAAGGAGCTCGGCTTGGCTAAATGTTACCCACTTGAGTGTCTGTGCAGGCTCAGTGTATTGGTAACAGCACATTGGGAAGTGGTTTGCTTTGTGCGCTGGTTTATAAGCTCTCTGGTGGAGGCTAATCGTTACCTCAGAGAGCCTAGACACCGCAGAGTGTGCATGTCCTGTCATATGTTTCTGTAAAAGGGGTGATAAAAAAAGACAGATGGCTGGAGCTAATTAATTTTTTATTCGGCATGTAAGTGAGCATGTGTGCACCATTCTGAGTTAGCAGGTTTTTCATCATCATGCAGTTAGAAGGGCGCTTATTCACTTTTAGAATTATGGCATTAAGTGATAGTGATAGAGTAAGGAGCAGGAGGGAGTGAGTATAATAGTCAACTTTGTGGCTTCATATCAGTGTCAGTGAATCTATTTGTTCAAGTTTTCCTTTGTTTTGGAAGGTGTTAAAACTCAACTTACTTGACAAACTGATTTGAGCTTTTTGGCTTTTATTGGAAAGACAGGATTTTGGGCAGGATTATGGATCGAGAGGAGAGCAGGGAACACAATGGAGCCACAGGCTGTACCCAGTACAGGGCTTCAACCTCTGCAGATGGGGAGTGTACACTTTGAGCAAGGCCACTGCTGCCAAATTAAAGTGTTTATTTGCAGTTATAGATTATTGATGATAGTTATATTTATCTTGGTTTGCAACTGATGGTAGATTTTTGTCAATAGTTCATACAGTAATGGTTTTGATTGCTTACATTTTATCCCTTTCCCTCCAAAAAAGTCATCTTAATTTCTGTAAGATGGATAAGTTATTAATCATTTCAACTTTTTAATCAGTTGAGTACTTGACTATGTGCAGGTTAATGCAAGTGAAGCAGATGTTGACAGCTAACCTTTTTCAATAACAGTACTGTCAGCAGCACTCAATCTAAAAAGTTTCTTGTGCTTTTGTAAACACTTGTGTAATTAAGAGTTTTGTTCCTTTAATTTCTCTAGTGATCAGAAACACTACCTTCCTGTAATAATAGGGGATGTACGGTGTTTTCGAATTTTAAATTTGCATGCCCATCCATTATCTTTGACTTATGTCTCATTGTGAGACACAACCAACCACAGGGCTCTCATAAGCCTCATTTACAGTCCCATTTTAGCAGTAATATTTACGCCCCTGTGATGTGTGACCTTTGTTGTTGGCATCCTGGAGACAGACCAGGGGAAAGTTAACCAAGTCTTTATTCCATCTCTACAACTAATATCAGAAGCATAATTACAATGATGAAAAGGGAGCACACTAGGCCAGTAAGGAAGCGCTTTGTGTGTGTGTCTGCCTTTATGTGTATGTGAAACATGCAATGTGCCATGCTCATTCCTGCTCCCATAAAACTGTATCACAGGGTTAGGGATAACAGGATCATGTCCTCGCGGATTTTTTGTGAATGCAACAACAATGAAGCTTTGTCACAGAATTTTTGTGCAAAATCTTTGTGAATAGGGTTATGAATAAAAGCCAAACAACCAGGCAAACGTAAAGTCATCAGTTAATATAACAGGCATGTTTTTTCTCTGTGGGAGGAAATCAGAGCACCTGGAGAAAAGCCATGCGAGCACTTGAAGAACATGCTAACTCCACACTGAAAGGCTCTGACCAAGGGTTAGGTTTGCTTCTTGCTGACCATTTTCAATTTGCTTAAATGCTAATTAAGATTTTGACATGTTGCCAGAGAAAGAAATGTTGTCTAATCATTCTCGGTTGTGTGTTTCGAGTGGTCATTTGGACAAGCTTTACCAAGATGCCATGTTGAAGTTACACTTTCTGTTGGCAGTGTCCTCTTACCTGGACGTATCTGTCTGTGCTGAGTGCCCACTGTAATTTCTTAAGTGTGTCATGGGACTGTTGTGATTCTGCCATATTGTATGTTTCCATCCATCTTAGTGTAAATACTGGACTGCACACACATACGCTGGAGAAGACCTCCAGGGACCATTGAACATGAGAATTGTGCATCTGTCTGAGAGTGGGCAGGGAATTGGGACCGGGTGTGCATCGACATGCTGACTCCATATAAATCACATTTGTGGAGACTGGCTGCAGCCTCTCTTAGTTTCTCCCGCTGCTGGGCCGGTACGTGTTGAGCTTTGGTAAAATATTAAATTAAAGTTATCTTTAAACCTAGCATAAACTCACACGCAGCAATATTTTTCTGCTTTTATTGTCTCCCTAACTCATGTCAGGAGCCCACCCTCTGGCCTGTATTGATAAAGCAGTCTTATCTGTTCTTGTACACACAGCTGAGCTCCAGGAAATGTAATTCATGCCACATTAATTCTCTATAACCTTGCATCAGCAGCGATTTCCCCCATCATAAGGCCCTCGTTGATTTTATAGTTCCTCCGGATGGAAATGGTGTATGTGGTGCCAGTGCACTCTGCGGGCTTATTTTCAGACAGTAGATTGAAGTTTTTGTGTGGTTTGGCGGTGTTTGAATGGAAATGAGTCTGATCACTGGCTGCTGGAGTCAGGGAGAGCATGTGCTTGCTGTAGAAAGATGGTGAGATCATTAGTAAGTTACAGTTATCATCCAAGCACATATCAAATCAAGCTTTGTTGGAGTCTTGTTTATCAGAACCATTTCAGACAAAAACTGAAACAGATTTCCACACAGTGTTGACTTTCAGTTGGTTTGGCAGATGACTGTGCTCTGCTGTAGGTCCCCATGCTCTGCTCACACGTGTAAAACAGTGAAAGGATCTTACCTGTAAATCTACTGTTTGAATTTAAAATCTGCTACTAAACTGCTGTATTGCTGAGTACAGCTTAACATAATGCATGGTTTAGTGAGGGTCATGGGCTTTTCCCCCAAAAAAACTTTCAGGAAACATCACTGGTGGTGTGTAACATAAAGTTGATACATAACTGATGAGAATATTTCAACATTATTGAGAACAACTAAGAATAACATGTAGGAGTAGTATTTTAAACCAAATGTTACTAATCGAGGTGTAAAACTGGTGCTAAACTTGACAGAGATATTGAATCTTATCCACAAGTAAGCTGGTGTTAAAGGTGTAGTCAGCGATGTGGGAGAAAACGAGTGGAGAGGTTGTTGATAAACGAATTAAGACCCGCCTCTCCCTTCATACCTCACCCCTGGCTCCACCCCCGAAAGCTGATGGACGTGCATCGTCGTGGAAACGGCCGTAGAAACTGCGTAGCTGACCAACGTAGCTAAGGTAACCCTGACTCGTCAGACAACTCGACTGACAATATTGATAACATAACGACAACAGTACATTCTGGCAGATTAGACAATAAGATGAATGCCCAACGGCTGTTACTGTTATGTGAAGCACCACAAAGCTAATGTTGCTTACCTATCCAGCAGACAGACGGCGACATCCGCGTCCATTTTCAGGTCTTTCAGAGTTCCCTCCACCAAAAGCAAACGGAAAGCAACACCATTGTTGACCCGGGTCTTCACTCTTTCATGGTCATAGCCCTTCTTTTTCACTTTTCACTCCTCTGACCTTTTTCTTTAGGGCTGTTTTTCAGCCATTACCACACATCTCTCTGTTATGCTAACTGCGCACGCTATGCAACCCACTACTCTCCCTCCCCCCTCTGATCTGCGCATGAGTATGACTTGCCCCCTGGATGTGGGGGGGTGTACTTTGTTTTGGTAACTTGGCCCGAGCCACAGTATTTACCTGCTGAAATTTAGAGTCAGGGCTGTGTATTGAAACCGCACTTTTTTTTCAACATGCTGTCAGTGGTGACATCTTGTGGATGGAGAGGAGAAATATGGTGATTTTGACAAATAGTGCATTAGATTAGAAGATTAGAAGATTGTTGACTACACCTTTAAATCCAGTTTTAATCACCTGAAGCTTTAATCCAAAATGACATCTGTTTTTATCTTTCACTAGCTTTGAGTGAGTGATTTACTCTTTATTTCTACATGTTTGGACTGTTGTATTGCAGATAGAATTCATTGCATTACAGAATTCATTTTATTGTTTTTGAAATCTTTGAATGGATTAGCACCTCACTACATCTCTGATCTTTTAAAAGTCTGCATCTTGTTAAGATGTTGTAGGTCTGAGGAACAGCTTCTCTTTTTCACTCCTAAGTCCAGGCTGAAAACTCAGGTGACTAAGCCTTTTTTGTTGCGGTTCCTAAATTGTGGAACGAGTGATGTACTAAAATCAGAATACTCCCCATCTCCCCTCATTTTGTATTTCATCTTAAAACTTACTTTTCATTTTTGTTTTTGTACTCGGCACAAGTGTTGTGTGGTCCCTGTTTTATTTGATTTTTAAAAAAATTCTCTTAGGTTTGGCTTTATTTTGAGAAATTCTCTTGTCTTTATATGCTTTGTGATTTTGTTATGCTTTTATTATTTGTTGGTACTTTATTTGTGTTGGTCACTGTGCAGCACTTTTGGTTAACTTAGCTATTTCCTTTAAATTTGTGATGTTAATCAAGTAGATTGAATTGGATTGGAAGAGTCTTTGGTTAACATGGTCACAATATTACATTGAGTCCTCTGTACATGAACTTGGAGCTCAACGGAAAATGTTATAATCTGTGCACATACAGTGTAGGGTTATTCTTAGCTGATCTTATGTTACTATTAATTATTTTTAGTTATGCCGTTCTGATCATGTCATTGTTTCCAACTCTTTAGTAAACTCCCAAACATCATGCCTTGACTGTCTCCCACTTACACGCAATGCCCGTACCCAAACTTGTGGACGCGTGACCCAGCATGCCAAGTTTGTGAGCACAAGGTTTAACTGTGGATTTCCCTCAGGCCTTACTTTGTCCGTGATCACAGATATGACAAAGCATAAATGTTATGAGTCAATTCAGGTCAGTCAGGCCACACAGAGTGATGTGAGGGAATCTGGGTTAATGTTTAAAATGAAATTCACTGCGATCACCTTTTGAACAAGGCTTAATACTTGACCTGGTTGTGGGAGACTCTTGTACTTAAAATGCATTCAGTCTTTGTCAGCTAGTGACTTTGTAAGAACCTTACTTCTTCAGTGCTACAGGTTACACGACCAAATGTGAAAATACATTCCCATTTGGTGCAACAATCAGAGAATTCAACTTAGTGTACACTGTGTGATTTGGAGGTGGTATGTCACACTGTGCAACTGAATGGGTTTCAAAGCAAAACCTATGAGCAAGATCTGTGTGATCACCTTATGCCGTCAGACGACCACAGTGCTCATGCTGTTTGGGTATTTTTAAGATAAGATAAGATATACCTTTATTAGTCCCACAGGGGGAAATTCCAGATTTGCAGCAGGACGCAAGAGAAACATCAGAAAGATTTACAAATGAAACTATAAGTAATTGGAATAAAATAGAAATAGCATAAATACAACTCAATGAAAATAAATGAAAGAGCATTAGCCTTTTGGGCATTTTATTGTGCACAGAGGAGAAAGAGACTGGGATAGACTTGTGAAAGGGGGTTAGAGAGCAAAGGCAAATCTGATGTGGGCTGGCTATTAAAGAAAAGAAAATGTGTTGGATTAGCTCAGAGTTTATCTCAACATGTGAGTGAATGAAGTCAAACAACTAAATATTAGAAAAGTTACAATTACAATGCTGATATGGTCTCGATCTGCTGTTGTGTCTCTCTGTGCTCCGGGTCAGAAAACATGCAAAGTTAGGCTGAAACCCGACCTAAAAACAGAATCTTCTTGTGTGTGCCGGTTCACCACAACAGCCCAACTTTTATGTCATAGTTAAGCTTTGTGTGTAACATAATATATACACCCGCTTCTGTGCTCACTGTCAGTTTTGTGACCTCACTGTTAAGGACATTATATGCAATAAAATACACATTTAAAGTGTACTTTCAAAACCCTCCAAATTTCCTCCATATCCCAGATGACTGTTATACAATACTTCTCATCCTCCCTCGCTCTTTCATGCTTTGCAGTGCTTATGACATCTGCTCATGTTCATTGACCAGCCCGGTTTGGTACAGGATGAGAGACAAAATCAAGGATGGAGGAAAAGGAGAATCTGGCGTCATGTTCGCCAACCCCCCCTCCGCCCAGCAGATCAATTTCCGAGTCAGTGAGCATCTAATCCTCGCAGTGTGCAAACCAATCTCTCTCCTCTGACCCCCTTGTGAAACTTTACACACTGCAGACCAGACCCAGGGCGTCTGAAAACCAGCACCACTTACAAGGATGAGGTTTACGGTCAAACTTAGCCATCCTTCCTTTTCCTGCACTTGTAAAGCCTCCTGCGTGATGCCTAATGCACGACATGCAAGAGAGGCAAGTCACCATTTGGAAAATACAATAAAAGCTATGCCAAGACAGTGTAGGAGGCTTATAATCTCTGCTTTCATGCCCATAACCAGATGACTGATGAGTTGATCCATAAAGCGTGTTTGTTTTCATTCCCTTTTTACCATTTGAAGTAAGAAAAAAAATATAGCTGCAAGTACGTTTTATTACAACACGTCATTCATTTATTACTTAAATAAACTTTGTGTCAGCTACACTCAAATCTGAGGAGGTAATGAAAAGTTCAATCGACTCACCAAACACTGGCATGTGAAATTAGTTCTGGTGACTGAGCAGGATCTCTCCTCCATCAATGAAGAATCTTTATCTGGCAGATTATTTTATCACTGTGAGCAGAAAACTGTGTGGTCTCTGTCTGAGAGCTGGCTGAAGACTTGTTGGATGTGTCATATGTAGCCAGGGTTCTTAATTTGAAACATCTACGTGGCTCTGCTTCTTCTTGCATGGAGGTCCTGTCAGTAAATAAATCTGCTGCCATCAGGCTGAATGTCATATTATTATTATTGGAGCAATCTGTTTAGCTCCATCCAGTGGGTTCTTTAAAATATTTTTTGATTGATCAGTATAGCTCTATTTTAGTCAGTCTAGAATCTGTAACCCTTCCTTTTCAGGTACTTACCGGGTGTTTACCAGGTCATAAGATGGTAAATGTGGGCAATTATTGGGCAATAACAATGATGATAAAGAGATGATGACACAAAAATTTAAGCTGAAACTATTAGAAAATCTTTGCTGTTAACATTAATTCAGCCAACTACCACATAGCTCTGACTGGATTAGGATATTAACAGTTCAGATATCAGTGTTTGAATTACCTGGTATTTCACTGTTTATAAAATTGAATTAATCAGAAATTACTGGATAATACCACAAAGGACAAAGGGTAATTACATAGAAAGTACAGCTGAAATACTGGGAAAAAACTCCAGGATTAACCAACAAATTCTGCTAAGTACCATGTAGTTCTGACTGAATTAAGGAGAATAATTCAGCATTCAATAAAAATTCTAAGAAACTAGGGGATCATTCAAAAAAAACATCTCTGTTACCCATTCATTACTGATAACCACTCCAATGATCAGGAGGCTTATGTTGTGAGAGCCAACATTTTATCATAAAATAGTTATTTCAATAAAATTGCTTTGTTTAATCCAAATATTTTCCATTGGGTAACCCTCTAAGTATTCATTTGTTTGAAAAGTACAAATATCACGCAAGTACTCACCTGGTGATTCCACTGTCATGAACATTTCCATTATATTCAAACACCACTGGCTTGAGACATGTAGATTCCGCTGTATTACCATGCAAACCACTCAGCTGTACCATGTTAGTCAGATGAGACTGTTTAGGAAAAGGAAGTCTTGTTTGTTTCTGTGGTACGGCCAATAAATGACCAAATAACCAAATGATAGATTACTTTCTCTCTCACAACAAACACCACTGCCTTTTACATGTAGGTTCCACAGGACTTTTGTATGTAATAACCTTCTTATTAAAGTGGTATTATCTGACAATTCCTGACAAATTACCATTTTATTATCAGCCTAATATCTGGTTATTTACACACTGATATCTGAGTTATTACAATCCCTAGTACATTCCATGTAATTTTTTCACTATCAGAGTTACAGCCCAATAATTCCCCACAATAACCACCTAATTATCTGGTAAATGCATGTAAGTAGCAGATTGTCACAGGACTGTAAACAGGTTTACCATAGCATCTTATTTTTTTAATTGCATTTTTCTCATGATTGATTCCAGTATTACACCCCGCCTCTGAGAACAGGTTGGTCTGTGTTAAAAAGAGATTTACAGGCAATTCAATGGTCCTATTGATCTCTGCTTAGAGGCACATGAATCTGAATGTAAAGGTCGTTATTGTGGAAGATCAATACCAACCCTTATATTTCTGGTTGTTGTAGAAAATGTCGCTTTATACTCCTGACAAACGAGACCTTTTCCTTGCCCTATTTTTAAGGTTTGACTGTCGCAGCGATCACCTGTTCTACTCGAGGCCACAAGTTTAAGCACATGGAAATTACTTTTCTCCTCCACTGAGCTGAAGGACTTAGACTGCTTTCCAAACAGGACATGGGTTAAGTGGGATGAAGTTTCCCCTGTTGAGGAAATTTGACAAAGAAAGCGTGATTAACTGAGCATGTATGGGCCCTAGAAGGGGGTTTACTGCGAACTTCACTTTCAATGTCTTCATCATCTTCACTAAGTGTCGCTGATCAGTGGGCATGTTCTAATTTAAAATGTTTTTTTTTTAATTTATATAAAGATATCTCTTTTGACTAATCATTTCTTTTTTGTAGCTTGAAGATCCTCAAAACTGTACTTATATAGCACATTTAAAAACAGCATATGTTGACAGAAGTTCTGGACAACCACAGAAAGACAAGCAAGATAGAAAATCACAACGCATGAAACAAGCAAACTAAAAAACCAAAGGGACAAGAAAGCACACAGGCTAAGGACAAACAAGATAGGAAGTAGCACCATTTAAACAGCATGATAATAAAACAATGTAAAAGACTGTCTAACATATTGGTTTCAAGCTGGCACTCAGTATCAGCTGATTCCCTTTCTAAAGAATCAGAAAAAAGTAAATATGTTGGGAAGAAAATGTGTTAAACACCCATATCTGCTGGGTGCCACTTTGCTGGAGTGGATCTCAACCATGCTTGTATCATAAACGATGTAGATGACCCAGGTCAGATTTCCACATATAGCCCATTTACCACAAGTCTTCTCCCACTCTCTGTGTCCCTCTTTCAAAAATCTGTCCACTGTTCCTCTCCACTGTCAAACAATGCTGAATTTCCAAGGTTCCAGTCACCCAAGACAGCACCAAAAGCTCTGTCCTTGTCCTCCTTCTCTCCACGATCTAAAGGTTTTCCTTTGGTCAGTGTTTTGCAGCTATGACCTTGACTTCCTTGACTTGCTGTGCTGACAAAACCTCAGTTCTAAATCCCTATCCAGCCCCAACCGTGGTCATCTGCCCCCAATACATAAAACCGTTAATGTTGTCTTACTTTCTTTAAATGAACAGTAAAAAGAACAAGTTTATAAATGTTGCCTCTGTGATACTTCTATTATAGTTGTTGGCTGCTTTACTGTTCTTGAAAAAAACAAAATTTGTGGAAGTCTACCATTATTCTCTGGCTGTTGTGGGAAATGCTCTTTCACCTTTACTGTTCAACATCATTGAGCTGTCACTCAGGTGGTGTCCTGCTGTGTCGGTTTCATAACAGAAATCCCTTTTAAGTGTGGCATTTCCATTTCTCACAGCAGACATTAGTCAGCTTTCTTTGAAAGTATGTCTTTGGTTGTAGATTTGAGCTTCTGTAACATTATCTGATCAGACCCAGTACCTAGAACTGAACACATGGTGAAATGAGCTTCTGATTAATGGCAGGAGAATGAGTTCTAATTACAGTGTAGCAAATGCAATGGTTTTGTGTGAACATAACAGACCCACATTAAAGCTCTCTAATGTCTCAGAAAGGGCAATTTGTCACGAGAGATACAAAATTATAATATTCAAGAAGAAAAAGAAAGCAGAGAGGGACTTTCTATTTCCAGAAAAAATGTTGATGTCTGCTCTTTAAAGGAAATATGATTCCTTTGCCCAACATAAACGCTCTCAAGATCTCAAGCTCTCACAGACCGCTCATGTAGAAGATGAAAGGTGTGAAAACGCCTAAAAGCCTGCGAGTGTTGGAGGATGTGGTGAGAGCCAGTAATACAGGGATGATAAGGTATCTGATGACCTTATTGATGAAGGACTTTGATATGATCACAACAACCACAAGTGGAAACATGGGCTCTTCTTATTTCCTTCAATAGATGCACACTGTTTCTTATCCTGCCTTTTGCTGAAACAAAGTCAGAGCTCAGAAGGCAGAAAATCAGTTACTGTTTGATAAGCAATCAGATAGAAAGAAAGAAACATGCAAGACAGGATCATTGCAACAATTTCACAAGCACAATAAATCACATTCATGTTGTCTTTCATGAGTCTGTGTCAGACAGGCAGCCATTATTATTAATTGATCTGATGGCCCACTTTACCTGAAGGATATCATTACCTCTTTCCTGTAATGAAGATATGGGGGGTCCACAGGGGCTCCATGGTTTCTCTGGATGTCTGATTTAGGAGCCGTTTACACAAGGCCTAATACGGGGAGTTCCAATGAGTGGGAAATCCGATTAGTTTCTATTGCGTTTTGCGCTTCCCTTTTACAGGGGAACAGTATATGGAGTGCTTAAATCCGCAAACTTTTGAAACCAGGGTCCAGGGTGAAGAGTTTTCAAAAGCTCCTCCATGCAGCTCTGTGTAAACCTGAATCAGAGCGTTTTAGGGTGAAGCGCAGACGTCACCACAAGCGCAGTACTCTTTCAATGGAAGACTGCGCACATTCCAGGAACAACAGCAGCTTTAGCCGTCTACCGAGTAATGTGTGTGTCGCTTACTGTGCTCGGTTTGTTATCCAGACAGATTTGTTGTCTGAACAGATCTGAACCACTCGCCATTGTTGTTTGTGAAAAGTTTTTTTTCTTCGTAAGTGTATTGTCGCCGCTCTGCTTCTCTGCAAACCTACATTGCCATCTACTGGACTGGCATGCGTACTCCAGCGGTTTCATCGGATTGAGTTTGAATACGCATAGGAAAAATCTTTGCATTTTAAGTCAGAGAGTCTCAGTGTGAACAGGGCTTTACGCAGCTTTGCAATACAAAGTTCGGCTGTTTCTATTTAAGTCTTTCTTTCTGTTGATATTTTATTTCATATCTTCTATTCCAAGATTTGGCCATGACCAATTAAGATCTGCTTCTCTCCTAAGATATCACAATTTGATTTCAGGTCTCACAATTCATACTTCATACTTAGTGCATTCTCTGTTTGATATAAAAAAGTTTTACTGTATGCTGTGCACTAAGAGGCTCCGTGGTATGATTAAGTAATACAGAGCACAAACGTTAAGATTGAAACACACTTAATGGAAAAGCGAGACAGACAAATCTAAAGTGCCAGGAACCATACCCTGCAAAGAGGGAGGAAAGAGAGGCTGCACAGAGGAACACAACAGCTGCAGGTTTTCCAGTAAAAAATGCTTAAAATGAAAGAAAGTTCTTAAAAGATAACTTCTCAACAAATTTGGTTTGTGGATGTTTTTGATCTATCCAGAACCTTTTCCTTGAGTTCGATTCAAATGTGTTTTTTTCACCATCTCTATAGCCAAAGCACAGTACATTTGTGTTCCCACCCAGTAAATGAACAAGGCCTCAAAGTGTGTTCAGATATTTGCCCAGGTCCCTGGTGTGAAATCACCTTAAATAAACAAATTAGAAGAAAATTGTCATATTCATAGATGAAAATTGCTTAACAGTGTTTTTGAACTTTCTTAATGTGCGATTTACTAAATCCTTTTTCTTAAGTCAGCGATTTATCATTCACAGTTTCAGGGCATTAACAGACTGCTTTTGTGTTGTAAATGCAGGGCTCAGTTTTATTAAGGCCACTCAATTGCTCTTTTAAAGGTTTGGTGAAACTACCCTGTAGATTTGTTGGAGGCTCCAGGTGTTTTGGACCTCACTTGTATATTATGCACCTTGTTCATTGTTTGTTTGTGCTTATTTCTTTTGTGTAAAGCTGTAATCAAAGACTGCACTATACAAACCTGATCCTACAATGAGATCGCACAAACTTTGTAATTGTCTGAATGTATTGTACTGACTTTATAACTTTAAATAATTAAAGGAAAACAGGTCTAACTTATGAGTATGTTGATATTTTACCTTTTTGATGTTGGCTCATATCTTACAGCAATGCTTTAACTGTGTAGTGATGCTTTCTGATGATTCCTGTGTTAGCGGTAAGCAACATTCAGACCACTTGGTGCCAATTCAGTGGATTAAGAACTCAGATTCAGAATATTTATTGTACCCCTGGGTAATTTCAGTTTACAGTGAGTGAGTTCTCTTGCATTATAGACACACAAAACAACACAAAACAAGACAAAGTGAATGATATTGTGTATTTAGATTTCTACACTGAGACTTTTGCAAACAAGTATTATGTGAATCTTAAATGAAGGGGATTCACTTAAAAACTTGGTTATGGGATATAAAATAATGCACAAAGTTATAAAAGTTTTCAACCAATATGCAGGGCTAATGTGCACATAAACACATTTTGTCTATTTTGATTTTCTTTCTTCTCACAATACTAACCACAGGAAGAAAATACATCACATCAGTTTTTGCTAATATGATACAGCCTTAATGTGAATGTCTGTGTGAAATTCAGCCTCGATCAGAGATCAAAAGTAGTCTTATTACACTTGGTTTAGTGACATACAAACCACAACTTGGTGATGATTTCTTTGACTCTGAAGGTCAGTTTCACTACCTCATAGTAATTTCTGAACAACAGCAAATATCAGAAACTCTCAGAAGTGGGTTACTGTCTCAGTCTTTGTTTTACTTATATGGTGAGATATCTAAAAATAACAGTTTTTCAACTCACAATTTGTAAGATGAAATTGAAGTATCATTTATCACCATCACATATTGGCCACCCAGGTTTTTAAATGAAACGTATTGTCTGTCAGGACCTTCCTCTCTCCTCTCACCTACTTAATCCAGCACATGAGTCAACACAGTATACTGTAACTCTCTGGGTGACCCTGTTACACTACCTCATGACCCAGAAATCATGATCAAGAAACCCTGCCTCTGGTTTAAGTTGTTTGTTTCCACCGAGTCAAGCTTTGTGATCCTGAAAGTGTGTCACCTTTTGTATTACCACAGCACCCACCCTGTCAGCCATTACTCACCTTTAGACTAAATATGAAAGCTTTGAGCAGAGAACACCCCGAGGATGGCCACGTGTCAACTTTGACATATATGTGTGCTAAATAGGCCAGGTTGACATGTTGCACGGTGGCTCAGCTGGGCATGCTTTCATAGCAGAAGTGCAGCTGCTGGCCTGCTTCCGTGTTAACGTGAAGATTTGTGTGTATGTTTGCTCCTGTCTGCTTGTCCTGCGCTGGGCTCCATCGGCAGCCAGTGGGAATGGCAGGTGTTATGCGTGCGTGCCTCCTTGCAGTTAAGTTTTACAAGGGCTTTTGTAAGTGTGATGTTGCTGTTCCTGCTGTCAGCAGCACGTTGTTACCATCCCTGACCCCGGCCGACACAGTCAGTCTCCACAGCTATTGTTGTAGGACTGTGTGTCTCGGTAGCTAAGCAGCAGCTGGCACGCAGCCACACTGAGCTCTGTGTCATGCAGAGTTGAGGAGGCTGCGAGCTAAGTAAGACACACAAGGTCCTGATTTTAAAGGAAGTCAATAGCAGTTTTGGTGATTTAAGATGCGAAAATGCGTATTAAATGTTCATGCAAACATCAGGCTCTCGTTATTCCTTCAAACTTAAACAGTGAAGTGGAGCAGTTTGGAAAGTTTAGAAAAGTGCATATTGACTCAAAGGATCAAAGCTGCATCTCCACTATTCGCTACAAAATATAGATAATAATACTGCAAACCCCACTATTCCTGCAAACTTTACAAATGATATCTATTAATTTCATAATGATAATGACATTAAGTGACTAGTGGTAAGTGGCTCTTGGACATTTTGGACCGAACATTTGACCTTAAACTTATTCTGAATTGGTTGAAAATTAATTGCATTTCAGTCCATTCTCATATGGCCTATCACAATTTCCAAATTGCAAGAGGTGTAACTTTTCTTTGTGGTCAAATATGTGACAAAATACCACCTTATTGTTTGCCTCTAAACCACTATTTGTTTGGTGCAGAAACTAAAAGAAATCACATCCATTAATCTTATTAGTAAAATTGCCACAGTCTTTGAAATATATTTAGATTAATCCAGCATATTGATCTTAAAGTTGGCAAATCATACTGAAATCACAATACTGAAAAATAGCAAATTTCCCCAGATCATTCAGTCCTCATAAATGATATATTGAATTTGTTTAACAAACTTATAAGTCTTTTCTGGCCATTAAGCTTTGACCTCTTAGCTGACTCATAACATCCCTGTAATGAAGTGTCATCTGCTTTTTCCTCTTTTCAGTGAACACTGAAAACATTTGAGATAAAGTATCAAATTTAACATAAGCCAAGCTTTTTTTTACTGAAAACACTTTTGGACATCGATACCTCTGTTGAAATAAGACATTACTGAGGTTAGAATGCTGAATGACATGCAGAAAATGAGCCTCAGGTAGGACAAGCACAGGGGCCTCTTGCTTGGGGAGCTCTCGCCCCCAGCATGGGTTGTGACCAAACCTCTTGAGAATTTGCACCCCAAGAATTTTTAGATACGAATTCATAATTTCTTTAAATCTGTGTCTCTGGTGCATTTCATCTTTTTCTGGAGTTGCTGGGCCATAACATTTGCACCCTTTGCAGCATAGATAATGATCTGGTATTAAACTATTTGAAGAAGAGAAGGTGTGATGAGCTGTTGTCCTTGAGCTACAAAAAGAAAAAAAGTACATGCGTTTGATCTCAGAACTTGAAAAATGTAGACTCTGTAGAGGCAGATAATGCAATTTTAAAACTCCTCTTAACAGAGTTTAAAATGTTTTCACTGAAAATAATTTCAACATTGTGGCAACAGGACTTATTGACTCAGACTATAGGTTTTATTGATTCATAGGTAGAACTCTATTCCAGAGGCATCAACCAGCTCCCTGGACGCTGCTGACTGTGTGCACATGTGAGTGCGTGTACACAGAGGATTTCACATGCACACCATTGGATCACAGTGTTTAAGAATGTACTGGCAATGCTGCATGCATGCGTCTAAGTGTGTGGGATTAACCCCTTCCGTCAGGGGAGCAGGTGGAGCTCAGGCTTACATCCAGTTTTAAACAGTGTGAACACGCTTGTCTGTGCCGCCATTAACTTCTTCTTCCATTCTGACATGAAGTGTTTTGTTCATCCTGATCTCTAGTTCTCTTTCAAAAAAGGCAAATACATCAAACCACATTTTAAATGGGGTAAAAATGCTCAGAGGGGGTGGCAGGATTCACTGTGAGCAGCCTTTATTTTGAGTCACCTATCGTGGGTTCATTGTCCCTGTTAACACTTTCAGAGTAGCTTTTATTTTTACCCAAAGTGTTACTTCATCAGGTGTAAGGCTGCTGAACAGTTGTTCGAGCTAACGGTAACCGTGATAGATGATCAGCTTTCTTCACTGCATGTGTTTCAGGCTTTTGTAGGTTTTTCTTTCTTTCTTCACACAACTTGCAAAAAAAATCTTTGTGGCTAGATGTTGCTCTGATGGGAAACTCCACCCTCAGCCACAGTACATCAGAAGTGGTCGACTCAGCAGTTGATAGTCTGAACTTTCAGTTCATAAATTTAGGCGTCTTAAACTAGGTGTCAGCTTAGGAAAGTATTGAATTTCAGTTGTTTTAACCTGTTAATTAATAGTATCAAAAGGATTCACTGTTTATATATCACTACTTATTATTTAAATTAAAAATATATATGTAATTTAATATTATCAAGTGATTAAAAAGATTGTTGAGTCTTATTTCTTTGTGATTTCTGCACCAACATGGTGATATTATTGAAAATGTGAATAAAGTGAGGCTGGATTTCATAAAAGAGATGATGCTTGTTGTCAGTACAGTTGAAGTACAGGGTAGAGCGTCCATTTCTCTGTGCTGTACAAACATTGCCTTCATCCTTTATGAATAAAACTCCAGTCTGACTTGAGTCTGAAGTATTTCCTTAGAAGACCTCAGTGTGAACTTCTCCCACTCACTCTGAAGGGACTTGCTCTGCTCTTCAGTACTCTGTGAGAGCATCCGGGAACAAAGCGCACCATCCTCTCTCATCATCAAAACACTTTACTCTTTATACTTAATTCATGTGCGGTTTTGCATTCTCTACGCAGAAAGGCACTCTGGGAATTGTAGGAGATCTTTCAGCTTTATATAAGTGGAGACTTCCTGTAGGTGATGTTATTGTTTGCGTTCTGCACTTGTTGCTTCTTCGGTCAATTGAGTGGGAGAGCAAAAGTCAAAGTTGAACTAAATCCCAAAATGTTGCGATTCACACGGGATTTTCAGCAGTGGGTTGAAACAGGAAGTCAGTCTTCTACTTGTTCTCATGCCTCTTTCCTCATACATGACTTCCTGTCTCTCTCTACTCATGCTGTGATTTCTGTTGCAACGGACTAATTCTCTGTGGTCAGTTTTTACAGACACCCACCTCACTCGCCAAAAAAGGAAAAAGTCACATTTCTCTCGTCATTTCCCTGATGTTCAGATGTTCTGATGAAAGCCTTTTTTTGGAAACTTCTTTGGGATGTTGAAGTGTGTGTAGGTGTCCTTTGTGTTGGTACCTGCTGAACAATTCAAAGAGGCTTCAAATGTCTGTTTTAAGATCAGACTCAAAAGCGTACTTTGTTTTCATTGCATCAAATTCTTTCTATCAGTAATGTTCTGATGCTTTGAGGAAAGTGTCAGAGTCAAAATTGTATCTTGTTTATTTTACATGACCGCTGATTATGCTGTTGAATCACAGTATTTTTACTGATGTTGAGATTACCATACATCATATCTTCTCATATGTCTAATTTTTCCTGTGAATATATTAATTTATCTTGGGTAGTCTCAGCAGTTTAGGTTATTTGCACTGATCCAGGGCCAACTCTTTAAAATCAGGTCAGTTTTGAGTGACCGAGGCTGTTATATTTTTTCTGTTCCAGTGGCAACCTTTCTGTCCTTTTCTTTAACTTCCTCTCTTTTCACAGTAACTAGAGTACACGCTATGGCTCCCTCTGCTCCTCTCTTGAATGAATGTGAGAGCTGTTATAGTGGAAGGGGAAATAAGGCTGAAAGGGTGCGCTTCATTTACAACTCATGACAAAACCCTACAGACTATCACATCATTACCTCAACCAAGGAGGTTATGTTATTGCCGGCATCTGTTTGGTTTTTTTGTTTGTTTGTTTGTCTGTCTGTTAGCAATATAACTCAAAAAGTTATGGACAGATTTTGATGAAATTTTCAGGAAATGCCCAGTTTTTAATGTCTCACTGCATTGATGATTGTTTCAGTATGTTGCCGGTGTTTCCACCCTTGCTTTGATTCACATAAACAGCCAACGCACATTGTGCTGTTTGAGTCATATTATATTATATTAACTAAAGAACACTTTCAAATAGGGGTGTCCCGATACAACCATTTCACCTCCGATACAATACCGATAATGCAGCCTTGAGTATTGGCCTATACCGATATCAATCCGATACAATATCAGCAGGAATCATACAGACTCTTATTACCTATTTTGTAGTATGGACTGTAAGAAAAGGCTTGATCAGGTCAGATTACTCAAACAGAGAACAGTAGTCAGCAATAGTAGGTATGAGAAAAACTGACCTATTTGTTATTAACCAATAGGTTAAATAAATTTTAACCTTAAACATAAGAATATACTACAATTAAAACAACATGAATAAAAAATATTAGAAGACCCTGAAAAATTACCTCAATAAATCAAACAAAAACATTTTTCACCAATTGCAAAATAACCACTGTGTCGAACTTAAACATAAGCATATTCTACAACTGAATAAAATAAAAAATAAATATATTAGAATGGACTGCTTGTATCGGAGTGCTGATATCGGAGATTTAGGATGCAGGCCGATATAATCTGATATTTGTTTTTTTAACCGATATCTGATATCAATATCGGATATCGGGACATCCCTACTTTCAAAAGCTTCGGTACTGTCTGCCGTGAATACTACTTAAAATGTTTTTTTGATGTTCGCACTGACTGTCTTTCCTGTTTGCATGAATGTTTTTCAAGACAGGCTTACCATAAAAGACATTATAAGAATTCATGGTGTCATGGTTTGAACCAGTTCTCAAAAGGAAGGATTTGGGAGCCTGCATGAATCACTGAGAACTTGAAACACACAAGTTCACAATATTTGGTGCCAACTGCCTCTAATATTGTTGCTGCTTTATAGACAGTGGGCATTGATATTATTTACTTATTTTTACTAGTTTTATTTAAAAATCTAGAATTTTGGTTTTCTAGAAGTCCCAGTACCCCAGGCTAATGGGTATTCAAGAGTTTTGGGACTTAAAATGACCCCCAGTCTGTCTGTGAAATCATCATTTGACCTTAAAATAATTCCCGCTCACATGTCTTTCTCACTTAAATGTGCTTGACTGGAACAGTGTAGAAGGTTTCAGCTGCCTGACATTACCCCAAAAATTTGAGTGATTTTTTTTCATTGGATATAAACTGAAGTCTCCAGATTGAATTCAGCATCCTCTAACAGAGCAAACACACTGATCTCAATGCCAATCCTTATTTGTGTCCCTGCAGGGCCAGTGGAGCTGCTGAGAGAGACGGACTCATGAAGCATGAGAGGGTGGAGCTGAGGCTCAGCTGACCCTTTCCCTTCCTTCTCCTCCTCTCCCCCCTGTTCTCCATTCGATCAGCACCTTCCCCCTTCCTTCCCCATCTCTTCCCTTCCCGTCTCCTGCACCCTGTTTGGATCTCCCCTCCTCCTACTCCTCCTTGTGTAAGCCTGAATCAGCCCTGCCCGATGTACTCCCCAGAGCAGGAAAATATATCCACCACCTCCACCAAAGTGCCAGTGAAGTATGGAGAGCTCATTGTGCTGGGGTAAGCAAAAATGAGCGACTTTCATCAATTGTTTGTGTTTAAGTATATTGATTTAAAGAACACATAATTCCACTGAAAGCTCCGATAAACATAATGCAAAAACCAGCTCAATCAAAAACAACTGAACTCACATTCATCAGGTGATCAGAGGAACAGATAATCTTATGTAACAGCTAAATGTTTGGTATGTGTTGGCCGTGATTGGTCATTGTTTGATCAGTGAGTCATGGTGGACAATGGTTGGATAATGCTTATCAGGGTTGTTGTCTGTTTATGCACATTGGGTCAATTGTTTTGAGCATACCCGGTAGGAAGGTTAACTGGGGACCATTAAAACTCTCTCTGCTCCAGGACCTGTTTTTTTTTTTCTCTTGATTTTGACTAACTTATAAATATAAATACTTACACTAATATTTACACATACTAATGAAAAAAGATATTGTATTTATATACAGAGGAAACCTAAACTCATGTATTAGTTGCTGTTTAGTTGTATTAATACCTCAATTGTATTATTTTCACACCTGGAGTTGCCTCAAGGCACATAAGCTTGCTCTGCTGCACCATTTGAGACCCACTGCTCTGTGGTTTAAATATGAGTATAGTGCATCATTGTCTCCATCCAGTGTGCAAGATTAAAGTCAAATACCTCAGCTGAAGATGCTAGAAGGTTAAAGCACCACCAGCTTGTTGCTTGTTCTCCCCACACCTGCATGGGTACTCCAGGCACTCCAGTTTCCTCTTACAGACCAAAAAACATGCTTGTCAGGCTGTGATTGGCCAGTGACTGATTCAGGGTGTTCCCTGCCTCCTGCCCAATGTCAGGAGGGATAGGCTCCAGCCTCATGCCCTCAACAGGGATAAGCAGGATAGATAATGGATGGATGGATGGATGATCTGGCTTGTGGAGCAAAGGCACTGGTGTCATGTCCCCTATACTAACCAACAAAGTCACTGAAATCACTGATTTATGTCTGAGATCTTCAGCTCTGTCTTGTATACAGATAAACTGAATCTTAATATGTGACTGAAGACTCTGGGTTAAGTAAGTCAAAAGACTCTTCCAAAGACTTTTACCCTTTCACAGTGAACACAACAAAGCTCTGTTATCATTACACTGATAGACATTTACATTAATCCCACGAGGATATGATATCTGTGTCAGTTCAGTGTGATCCAGCCTGCACAACAGGACATTTACTCCCTATACGTACATATACAAAGGCAGAGATACTTCACTAACATCGCTCCAATCACTCACTGGGTCCGTGTGGCCTCTCTCTTCAACATTACACCTCTGATACTCCTTCTGGAGACAGAGCAAATAGGGGTCTACTCATTCTCCCACCCCTTCTTTACAACATTCAGAGTATGGAGGCCAAAGGGATGTAAGTTGGAATGAACCAGCGAGCTTTTGTAATGTTTGCCTCAGCTGTTCGTCTAAATTACTGATCCAAGAAAGTATAGTAGGCGCAAAAATGCGATCGAATGTTACCTGGTAAACAATCAGATTTGTCAGCCAGAGCCAAAAATTAATATCATCTAAACTTGCCACTGATAGTTATTCAAAATGAGATGAAATCACAAAACTTTCTCCAATAACAACTGACCAGGAAGTACTTCCTTTATCCATCTGTCTCCTGTTTATTTCCCTAAGGGCTTTTCCAGTCCACACCCTGTCCCAGCCCACTCCACAGAGGAATGCAGATGTCGGAAAGACTCCTCTCACACACAGATGCACATACCTTTTTCATGCATGTACATCAAATTCATGCACACACTGACACAGATTTACAAGTCTCCTTTGACACACATGGTTTGTTTCACAGCTGACTCACAGTTTGTTGATCTGGGTTGTGCCGGAGAGGTTATTGTCAGGGAGATGACCATGAAAGTTTTCCTCAGTGGAAAAATGCAGTGAGCAGTAAATGGAGCTTCATGCCTTTACAAGGGAGAACCCCAGTTTTCCGTTTTCCTCTTCTTTTTCCACTCCTAGTTTTTCATTCTAGGTCAGCCCTTTTCATTCTGGGTCAGGACTGACTTTTAAGAAAAAGGTCAGTAAGGGCATTTATCCCTGGAAGGCATGAGTAATCACTCTGTGCTGCAAGTAAGGCTGTCGTAGTAAGTAAAGCTGCTTTAACTGTACTGAACATCACAGATTTTGTTTAGCCTGTAGCCCTCACAGTACATGAGCAACATGCTCCATCCTCAGACCTCTTCAGCTGAGCCAAGCCTTCACTGTGCCTCTCTGGAGAACAGTTTTCCACCACTGGTTCATGCAATATAAAAAGCAAGGGGAAAGGCATCATAGCATGCTCATATCCTCCTGTTAACACAAAACAAGGCTTAAGTTTTGCAGAGCCCAGAGGGGTACAGATGATTTGATGTATATAACCTATTTCATACCCAAATGTAAATCCTGCATGTCGGATGTGTCTTCCACTGTTGGGGGCATTTTGCTTTTCAGTAAGCATTTGCAATACCATGTTTTGTGGGATAATTTAAATCATGCTTTTGTTAGCCCATCGCTCCACTCCTTTGTATATAATGCTACAACTCAGAGGACACGGGACTTCAGTGCTGGGAATTAGCATCACATTGTCCAGTATTTTGCTCACTGCAAAAGGAGGAATGTTATACAAGCATGTAGCCATTTAAGCTTATTGCTTAGATATAACTGAAACCCCTCAGTTACAATATATGTGTTGATACTGAATATGCTTAAGTTTGTCAGGAGGGGTGCCGGGTTTGAGGGATGGGCTGGCATCACCTCGTCTTTCTCCCTTCCATATTATGTGTTTTGCATTTTTGACCATATTAATCAGCTGAAATATTTATAAACGTGCTTAAATAACACGACCTGGGGGTACTCATATGATGGAGTGGGTTGCAACTGTGTGCCCCAATTTAAAGTCCGACCTGAGGCTGATTTGTTGCACGTCAACCTCTGCTCTCTACACCCCTTTATGTGTATCTACTGTTTCTCTGATAAAATCAATCAAGGTGGAAAAGTCCCCCAAAAGTTAAATAAAACAATAACAGTTTATCTTTTCTTAAAAATAAGATAATCTATGCTGTGAAATGTATAACTTGGTGTTTTCTGATCATAGCAGGTGAGCTTACATTGTGATTGCTCTAACCCCAAAATCCCAGTTCAGCATGGGCACATACCAGTACGCTCCACTTCACTCGAGATACGCTGCAGCTCTATTTTCAGTGCGACCACTGCCAAACCTTGCAACTTGCCAGTCATTCAGAAAGCATCAGAAAAGGAAGTCAAACATGTGGAGTATCCGGTACTTTCATAACGAAACACAGTGACTCCTAAACATAAATGTCCTCAATAGTTTAGCCGATCAAAGTTAATGACAAAGATTTTAAATAAAGCAGTAAAAAAAGAGCTTGTGGCTCTTGGAGTGGGTGTTGTTGCCAGCCTTTTGGTCGCAGCAACGCCCACTCCAAAGAGCCACAAGCTCCTTTTTTTTACTGCTTTATTTAAAATCTTTAAAACCGTGGCACTTCGGTGAACGGCACGTTCGCTCTACATGGAAATCCAGGATTAGTCATTTTCTTAAGTGCAGGAAAGTATCGGTCCAAAAACAATGTTGCTGATGAATGAGTAGACAACAGTAAAATAAGCTGTCTTTCTTAGAGAAAATTGACAAAATTTCAAGAGACATTGCTTTGCTATTGGTTAATTTATGATGATGGAGTATACATTTATTGACTCAATGTACCAAAAAACTGATGTAGAATCCCATATCCTATCAATTGAAAATACAGTGTTGTGTCTGTCTCCCTGCTAACACCAGTTAAACATATCCATGTTTAAACCCAGTCATGCTAATGACCTAAGCCAGAGGAATGCTGCAGCGTCTCAGGGGATGCTCAGGCATTCTGGACATCCTTGTGGCATTTTAAGCAAGTGTTAATTCTTTATTAACATAGCAAATGTGTGTCCACATGCAAGCACATATTTCACATTTGTGGGTGGATTCTTGTTTGAACCAGTGCTGAATGTCTCACAGGTCTTGGCAGAATGTTCTTTATTTTTTATATAGTACATTTTATACAGATAGGAGAATTGCTGTCTCTGTATTCAGGATGTGGAATTAGAATAATCAGACTTTTACCATTATTAGTGTGGTTATCAGTTAGTGGAACACAGATCGATCTCAATAGCTCAATCTCTTTATGAGAATGAGCACACATTTCATCTCTCTGTTTGTCTGCATTTTACATGGCCACGTGAGTCGCTTTCAAGAGTAAAATCTCCAGGTTGTTTTCAGCCACTCTCACAGAGGCTTCCTCAAACACAGTGGTGAGAAATGCATAAAGCCTAAGTGATTATACCTTTATTCATCCATCAGAATATACCATGTCATTGAAAAAAGAGTTAAGCATCACATTTTTACTCATCTGGGGCCTCTGTAACGTGATAATACAGTACCGTAAACGCAACAACATGTTTCTTTTACCCTTAAACAGTAGTTGTAATGGTCATCTAATTGTTCATATTCTTTTGGCAAGTGAAATGATGGCTGTCTGTTTTTTTTTGTTTGTTTGTTTTTTGTCTGAGCTTCCTTCTGACTTAAGCTCTTTGCCTTATTGACAAGCAGTGCATGAGAGCCATTCACAGGCTTTCTTTGAGCACAGGCCAAGGTCAGTCTCGTTTAGTTTAAGGTGAAAGAGATTCATATTGTAGCTTTGCAATGTAAAATAATTTAAAAATGATCATTAAAGAGTAGAATGACATTGGACAAAACTGATATTGTGAATTGCGTTTAGTTTTGGCATGTATTTATATATTTAGAGAGAGATTTTTAAAGGAAAGTACACAAGTCTAATTCATGTCAGTACATCAGTGTTTTTTTCTATCAAACAATTTCACTTATTTTGTTCTAATTTGGGTCTCAGCTTTTATTTCTCATCTCCCTTCGGAAAGCTTTCTGCCTGCAATGTACTGTAGAAACACACACACACACACAGGGTAGAAGGGGGAAAAGGGCAGAAGGGGGAGCAAGGCTTCGACAATAACTAAACTCTACAAATATCAGATGTTATTGTGTTATTTAACATCATCAACCATTTCTGACCATGTTCTCAAAGTAAAATTTAGTTAGCATCATCAGTCAATGATCTGAAAATAAAAATGTCTAGCTATAAATCAGTAATTGTCCACACATCCTGTCTCTTTGTCTTCACTGGTGTATGGGTGATAGCTTGTTGCTGCACACAGAGCTCTGGTTTGTTTTATCTTGAGGATAAAAACACGTGTGCTGCTCGTTTTTAGGCTCAAATAATATGAAGTTTGTAACATTTCCTGACTCTGATCCATCCCGTCTCAATATCTGAGTAATGTTTAGTTACAAAGACATATTAACAGCTGCTAACCTGTTGCTAACGTAAGGCATTTGATGTTTAGAAACACATTTGTAAACTCACATTATATTCTCCCCATGGGAACTTGAGTTTGAACTGCCAGTAACATTGAGAGCTGCCTCCAGCACACTGCTCTGCCCTCTCTCCGGATACAGGCTAAACTTCAGCATGGTTACGCTCTTGCCATGGTTACTCTTCCCAAAACGTTGCTGTGACTCTGTTCCCTCACCATGGTTACACATAAACCCTCTCAGCGTCATTTGATCCCAGCAGATCCGCTCTCTTAGAGAGACATTTCGCTGCAGGCCGGGCACGGTTACAACCTGTCTGTGCTGTCATTACTGGACTTTATGTTTACTGCTTTAAAGAAACTTTTCAGACATTACACAAATGTCTGCAGTCATGGCTCACAACAATGGAGCCTTTATTTCTTCTTTTCTCTCAGTGTTGGCCGGTATGTGTGCTTGAAGAAGTTTTCAGAAGTTCTGAAACTTTAAAGAGCAGTTTATTGAAAAAACAATTGCATAAACAGAATTAGATTGATGTTATCAGCATATCCTGGCCTGCACTGTGTCAAAACAATGAAGAAAAAGTGATTGGAGTTAGACATGTGGTGGTGTTTTTAATGTTGTGGCTCTTAGCTGGTATATCTCTTCACAGTAAATGAAACATGTTTGTGCAATACATTTTAAAAGCTTATGTAGCTTCTGCTTGTTCAAGGGGTGATATACTACATTTCTGGGCTGGGCAATACATTTATTTTTTAAGATGCATCATTATTTTTCCACTTTCATTACAGAGTAAGTCAATAAATCAATTTAGATTTTGTTAATTGAGGAAAAAATGCTGTCAGAAAACTTTTCTTTTTTAAGGAACATGCTTATTGACCACAGAAAAATCATTGAATGTGCTTAGGGAATAAATTTGTTATTTTTGAAAAACATCTCTGTTTTTAAGACTCTGCTCTGATCAGACAGTGGCGACACCAGACCCGCTTTGCCGCCGGTCCAATTGAAATGGCTACCACTGTGTGTTACAATGGGGATGACTGTCGTGTTTGTTACTTTCAGCTATGACAAATCTCATTTATCTTCAACGTCAATGAATATTTTCTGCTGGTCGGCTTCTTGCTCTATCGGAGGGGGCGTGTTGTTAGGAGGCGACACGAGCTGGGGGCAGGATCTTGGAACACAGAGGGGAGGGCAGGCTGCGTTTTTCAAACAGCCAAAATGGTTTTCAGATCGTAGACCCTAGCTTTAACTGCACTTGTGTGTGTAAATATTGGCCACAATTTTGGGGAAATAATGTAACACGCTACATTAGCTCCCGTCACTTTATTTCTATTTTTTTAAGAGGCTTTTTTGTCCTTTCTTTATTTATGGTATCATGAATTACCATCATGAAGTTTGTGTTTTGTAAAGACCACTGTTTACTTAGGTGATGTTGATTTTAGCATTTTGAAACATGCTAAGTGTAGAGTTTGTAAAGTCTTTAAAACCTCGGTTTATGAAAATTTGAGCAATGTTTTTGTCAAATGTAGCCTGTGTGTTACGAGTGGGACTGCATTATTCTGTAACTGAAAATTTTAAAAACGCTTAATCACAAGTGTGTGACTTTTGTGTTTGTTGTAGTGAAGTCAAAGTCCATAATTCTGTAACTGTGAAAAAGATCTGGCATTTGTTTATGGGAAAAAAGTCAGGATATACAATGTGTTCTCCAAGATAGTGTCTGGAGGTCTGATTTTGGTCGAACCAGCACTCTTAAATGAGCGTATGATCCCTCTGGAATCACAAGTTTTTCTTTCCATGTTATTCTTGCATATATAGTTTCTTCCGTCTTTAATTCTGATCGTGTCTCATAAGTGATACATTTGTTGTTGGGAGGGATGAGCGTCTTTATTTTTCCTCATGTTACTCTGGTATCCAAGCACTAACATGAATCAGCTGCTGACCGATCAGTTCAGATGTAGTTCATAGAGACACACAAACACAGTGTTGATTTACTAAAAGGTTCATGGAGCTGGTACGGTGGACTGCAGACGTACTTCATATTAAGCCATAGACACACACAGACACACATTGAGCTTGAGACACAGACTCAGTGTCGTCGGAGTCACAGAGACTTCATTCTGTTGGAGGGAACACCCCTGTTTATTCTCCTCTCCTCAGCCATGCACCAGCCTAAATGAGACTCTTTGTGTGTTTATTTTCTCAGCCTTTCTGGGTTAATGTTTGGACCGCTTTGTTGGTTATGGGACATGGTGTGCTTTTGTAGCATGTATGAAAAGTATAGGCTGTTGTTGTGTTTATGTGCGTGCTTGTAGTCCTGCAGGGAGTGCACCAAAAAGCCTCAAGCATTTTCCACAATGACTGTTCTTTCCAGTGTGTTAAACTGCTGCCCAGACAATAATGCCCTATTGTTTTCTTTATGTATGTTTTTGCGTGTTTGATTATGTGTGTTTATGTTATTGTGTGCTTGTGTGTGTGCAGGTACAATGGCTCTCTGCCCAACGGGGACCGCGGCCGACGTAAAAGCCGCTTTGCACTTTGTAAGAGACCCAAGGCAAACGGGGTGAAACCCAGCACAGTCCACGTCGCCTGCTCTCCACAGGCAGCCAAGGTGACACACACTCAGAAACACACGATTCAGTAACACTTAGTCATCCAGGGAACACAACCCCACACATTGAAATCCCACACATCAGCAGTTTCCGGCCTGAGAGTTGAAAGCTTACCTGCAGATTTGTTCTTCTGCAAATTTTTGTGTTTTGGGTTCATTCGATATTTTGCAAAGCCAAAGCAAAAAACAAATGTGCCGTGAAGAAACAGGGCTGTCAGCATGAACATGTTGAATAAAGGTGGATTAAAAGTGTTAATGGAAAATAACAACACTGCTCCCTTGAATGTGCAAAATCACTTCAGGATATAGGTGCTTATTGGCAAGAATCTGTGCTTAAAATATGTATTAGGACACTGGGAAGATCGAGCTTCCTCAGTGCAGCTCCCACTGCATGGAAAATATGACCAATCACCGTGCAGACTGCGAATAGTCTTTCCACTTTGAAAACACAGCTTAACACGCACTTGTTCACTTTGGCCTTTGGCGGAGTAAAGTTGCTTTTATTGGGTCTTTTATCTGTTATGTTTGCTCTGTTTTGCTTTTTTTTAATGGTTTTATTGTTTTTTTGCTGTTTTTTGTCTAATTTAGTACTTTTAAAGCACTTTGGTAGGCCATCTGCCATTTTAAATGTGCTATATAAATGAATCTGATATTGACATTGACGATACAATACAATACCAATACTATAATGATACTTATAGACAATATAGACAATCTCCTTTTTTTTTTACTTAATACTCTTATAAATAATGTTTTGACCCCAGACTGTATGCTTAAAAAAATTTCTTATCAGTGTCAAAATTTGATAAATATTACCTACAAGGCACAGAAAACAACTTTGGTGAATTGGTTGAACCACTGACCATGTAAGTTGACGACTATAGTTGACTCCGTCTGTGAGTCTGTTTATGTTAGCTTAGCTTCTGTGGCTGTTTCATCGGACATATCTACTACTGAAGTGTTTTTTGACACACTGATAAAAAATAATCCATAATTAAACACTGGATACTGCACCCTCTGTTTTTTGGGGGGGGGCTTTAACAACACAGCCAGCTGAAAGTAATCCATTAACAGTTACTCTTGAGACAACACTGAGAAAGTCACAGAGGAAAAATACTGTCGAAACTGAGTACAGACGGTGATGACGTGTGGTTATATGTCACAAATATCTGATCATGACATTAATTATAGGTGCTTATTTTATTAGTTTTACTCCCAAAATCAATGGAAGTGTCACCATGTTTAAAGTTTACTTCTAAGAGAACAGGTAGTTGCATACAGCCTGAGGTTTGTGCGTGTGCCCTGTAGTCGTATCCCTAGTAACACAATGCTAATACAGACAAGCATGTGAGCAAAAGCATTCATGACGCTAATGGACACAAACGCAAGGATAAACTGCAAGTATAGCGCTTAAAAAAGTTTTGAGACCACCTGCCATAAAACCGAGAAAGTCATCCAGAATTATAAAGCGCTTTAATGTGGGCACTTGATTTTCAGTGAGCTCTTGACTTTTGGCCATTTCGAAAAGGAATGAAAGTTTTCAAACTGAATTCACCTTTTTATACCCAAATTTGAGCCAGCTCACGAGGCTTCTCTGAGAAGTCCAAAATTTATCAAGAATAATATTCAGCCATTAGAACTAATTTCTCCATGTAAATAAATATCACTGGACACCTAAGTCAAGAAATAAAATCTCCTTTACTTTTTTTTATATCAGTTTATTTGTAAAACAGTACATTTCAAAACTAATGAATAACAATTATAATTTTATTTTAGTATTAAAATATCATTTTGATTACAGCTTCTACATACTGGTGTTTTAACCATGACAGATTCACACAAAAAGATCTAAGATATTACCAGTGCTGTTAATTTAGAGCAGCTTTAGCATAAACCTTACTTAGGTGGTGGTCTAATGAATTTGTAAAGTACTGTATATACCTGGTTTAAGTTGAGATTCAGCTTAAGTACATTTGGTACTAGCACTTTATAGGTACTGAATTTGGTACCTAACAATAGTCAACATCATACCCATTTATTTAATCACCAAACTTAAAACTAAACTAAATATAATTTTGATATTCAGTTAAACTGTGATTCATTTTGGTCAGTTATGAAAAAAATGCAGTGACAACAAAAAGTGTGGCTGACAGCTATAGTCAGATGTACTCTTATTTACTGCCCTGTCGAATACGCTGACACTGTAGATGTGTGGTTTTGTTTCTCTGACATAATCAAATCAACCACACCCCATCCAGTGGGTCTGACATGCAGTCCTCCACCAAAAGCTTTTGTGAGACTCTGTATACTTTTTGCCTTGTGATAATAAAAGTCTTATTCTCAACACACCCCATTAATCGGAAGAACAAGAAAAGGACAGAGTTCAGCAAATCTTCCTTACTTGGCTGTAAGACCGTACTGGGCTCGGCTGATATTTAAAAGCTATGTGAGCAGTGCTTTTACACAACGTTTAACCAAAACACACTGGAGCTTTATAGGGGAAACAACTGTGAACAGTCCAGTGGAAGGTAACTGAGCGTTTCCTATCAAAGTCCCCAAAAAGTGTGTGTGTTTTCAATGTCAGTATAAAACCGGCCAGAAATCCTTCTTAATCTGTTAAAGGAACAGTGGATAAAGAGGCACAGACCTCTGGTTTAACATCTGCTCTTTATGGATTCATATAACATACACGCACAGCCCAGACCCTAAACTGTGGTCATTTAAATAGTCTGGAGGAACATTTGTCCTTTGGGTGGTCTTGACTGACAGACAAGATGTTGAGTCCAGCAAGTGACAGCAGAGCCACACCCCTCACCAAGCCCACCCTTCATTTGTGTTTCTGTTGTTCTCTGAAAGGATCACTGAGCAGATTTCAGAGGTGCTTCTGCTATAAAACGTTCACTCTCAAACCCTTGTATATGTATTATAAATGAATTGCTTGATGTGTTTTTTTCTTTCCATCTCCTTTCAGGCCATAAGCAACAAAGACCAGCACAGCATCTCTTACACTCTGTCTCGAGTGCAGACGGTGGTGGTGGAGTACACCCATGACAGCAATACAGACATGTTCCAGGTAACAGGCCCCAGCTTTTACCAGCAGGACTGGACTTTTACAACCAGTTACAGTCCTCAGTTTTTTTTTTTCCACCTCGCAGCTGCAGCCGCCCATACGGTTTAAATAGGAGTTAGTCATAGAGCTGAGCAACTACATGTGCAGAGGTTTTATAATTGTGAGGCACTGTTATGTAAGGAAAAGGGGAAACAAAGAGGCAAAAACCTGAAGCACAATATTTTTGATGGTTATATTAGTTGATTGTGTGAGTGTGAAGATAACTGTGTGACGTAAAAGTAAAGTCTGTAAGGTTAAAAAGACTTTCTATCTTTCTTTAAATCTCAACCACAAAATTAATCCATTGGTGTGAGGGAGTTTGCTTGCTTTTTTTTTTTGTTTGGTAAGACATATTGACCTTACTGAAATAACCATACTATCTATTTTTGTTGCACAAAGAAACACACTGGAGGTCTGAATTTTGATCAGTAAACAGAGTAGCATGTAGGCTGCCATTATTATTCAATGCACTCTCTGGGTAATGACACATTTTACTCAAAACAATCTATTTTTTCACATCACAGTTAAATATTTTATATTTATCTGTTCACTAAATCTGCTCTCAGATTAGTTTAAAAGGGAAAGATGTGGGAAGAAAAGCAATGCAACCTTTAACTTCTCTATTGAGAGTGCATTTCAAAACTATGGCAGCTTGAATTTATTACATGTTGAATTTGCTCAAAATCTGCATCAAATAATACGTAAATAACAAAAAATAATTAATAAATGATGTTCTCTGTTAGACATCCATCTAAAAGACACAAACAGTCTAATCAGGTCAACATGTGTGAATATGCAGGGTACCTTTAGATAAATTAAAGCACTTTAATACTTTGCAACAAGAAACAGTATTTCCACTTATGATATTTATACTAGTTATCAATAATATTTACAGTTAATTATATTAACTACATTCCTGCAGAACTTACTTGACTGAAAGAAGATTAAAAATTATAATCACCCTAAAAGCATGGTCTGCAAGGTGTGCTTTTTCCAGTTGTTGTATTTCGAATTAAACTTGAAAGGCACCCTAAGTGTTAGTGAGTTTAAAATTATTTAATTGATTGATATCCCTCGTCAATGGAATTGGTTTCTAAATATCAGCAATATGAGAAACTATAAGTGGAGTTAAAGCACTTAAAAACTGTGAACTTGAAGTCTGTGTAAGACTTGTCCCAAATGCATTATTTTTTGTAGCTAAAACACACTTGAAAACATTCAGATACCAGCAACTACAGCAGTTCTTGCTGATATAATTAGCTTTATTATGTAGTATTTAATTTTTAGTGCTATCGCATTAAGATGATGATCAAGACTGTCTACATTTTCCCACAAAGCAAAAAGTTTCTTCACTTGTGCTACAGCCAAAATAGACAACATTTACATCAACACAGTACTATAAATGGTAATAACATCAGAAAAATTCTGAAGTGCTAAGTAACATCAGTGTCTTGAATATGTGGCCACCTTGTTCTGTTCACACAGAATGTTTCAAAATGTTTATCCACAGTGGTTTTGTTCTTTGTTTGATTATAGCACCAACACTATGGGGGTTTGTTCTGTGCTGTGATTATGGTACAGCAGCAGTGCAAACAGCAGTCAGGGGCAGCAAAGTACAATCATCATACTGCTGGATGTTCTCAAGGTTATTATAGGTTTCATGCAGAGAGTAATTCATCGGAGCCAGCGGATAACTTGTCACCAAAGTCACGTGCTGAATCAGAAAGCATGTCACTCTGTATTATCGTTCATATCCTTACACAGGGTCTGATAGGTGCTTGCAATCCTCAAAAAAAGCTTGAAATTGTATTTATTGATTTCACAAATTTGAAAAGTGCTTGGAATTTTATTGTGTTGGGTGCATGTTTGTGTACTTATACAAATTAAACTATGCTGGATGGGATACTACAGGTGGCACATTTGACAGATGAAAGATGAATATTCATGTATACTGCGTTTAAGAAACAAAAAATAGTTTTTTTGTATCAGAATATCATGTAATTTACACAAGATAAGAAATCAAAATGATGCTTTAAGTATTATTCCACAATTTACGACAGCTGAAGGATCCTGTAAAAGCTTAAAGAGGACTTTAAAAATGCTTAAAATTTACATCTGAAAAGCTGTAAAAACACTATTTAAGGCGTAATTTCTCTGGTAGCACTAATGTTTGATTCCTCTTTCATAGGTGGCATCTTTGATTGTCATGAATAATCCTGTTATCTCACAACTTGAGTGCATCAGTCACTGACTTTGAATCTAATATGTAAATTGTGGAACCACATATCTCTTTCTCTCACCAGATTGGTCGATCAACAGAGAGTCCCATAGACTTCGTAGTGACGGACACAGTTGCTGGCAGCCAGAGCAATGCGGACACCCAGTCGGTCCAGAGCACTATCTCCCGCTTCGCCTGCCGCATCAAGTGCCAGCGCACGCCGCCTTATACTGCACGCATCTACGCCGCAGGCTTCGACTCCTCCAAAAACATCTTCCTTGGGGTGAGCTGTGACACATGAAGCGAGTCTGTGGAAGTAAATTCAGAAGCAAATATCACTATTGTTTTGTCACCAGAGGGGCGATAAGTCCTTGGCTATCCGACTGTCCTGAGCTGCAGCACTTGTTGCTTCAGTTTACACCTTGAATGACGTCTTTATGTCTTTTTTGTTTCTTAGGAGAAAGCTGCTAAGTGGAAAACGCCTGATGGTCAGATGGATGGGCTGACCACAAATGGGGTGCTGGTGATGCATCCACGAAACGGCTTCACCCAAGACTCTAAACCAGGGGTCTGGAGGGAGATCTCAGTCTGCGGTAACGTCTTCACCTTACGGGAGACACGCTCAGCACAGCAGCGTGGAAAGATGGTGAGAAAAGACGCACAACTAGAAACACACATTCACCCAGTGATCAGTTTCTTCTGAATATTTCAAACAGATGTAACGACTGAAACACTTTGACTATATTGTTCTTGTGGAATCACTTTCTGCTTTTTAAAGGGGCTGTACAGGGATTTCTAAGAGTTAGAGTGCTTCCATCTTTTTCAGAGAACCATATGTAGAGGTTGGGGTGTTTAGACAGATGTGGGTTGACAGCTGTCACAAGTAAACCAACTTTAAAAACAATGGTTTTGGCCAGTTGGTGCAGGCAGAAACTAAGTGTTGACACCAAAGTGGCATAGCATCTGTAAAACTGTTGGCAACAGCCTGTTAGTAGACAGAAGTTAGTCATCAATGACCACCAGCCAATTCCTTTCTTCTGAGTGTGCTGCTCTGTGTACTGTACGCGTAACAGCTCTCACAAACAATTATGTGTTTAGATTGAAGGCTAAGTGACATCCAGACCTCCAAAGACGTCTGCACTCAGTTTTTGGTTTAATACATTCCCTTGTTGAACCACTGTTTATTTTCTTTGCCAGTGAATCTCAATTTGATTTGAATAGCAAGTTACACAGAGACTTCATTTTAGTTTTCTTAAAATTATGGGCCCGAAAAGAAGCCAATATTCTTGTGACTTACTTTCACGAGTGAGTCCAAGGTTTGGTGAATAACAGACAGTTTTTCTAGTATATTCCAAAGCCGGTTGGATTCCTTTTTTAAGGTGGCACCTTTGATTGTAATAAATAATCCTGTTATCTCACAACTTGAGTGCATCAGTTTTTCTAGTATATTCCAAAGCCAGCTGATACATGATTGGTCTCAAACTGAAAAAGCAGATCTCCAAACCAAGCCATGTCACTTTCCCTCTTTGATCTTAGGTGTATCAGTAAAGTTATTCAATAGAAAGTAGAGGTTCTACTACCACGCTGTGTCTGTAAAACTGTTTCAGATTAGTCCCTAAATGTAATTATTGAAATAATGTAGAACTTAAATGAAATATTTTAGAGCACTGAATACTAATATTGTGTTTAATGCATTGAAAAAGTAGTTTATATTGGCCTAAATTATTTGTTTACTCATTAAAATCAAGCATCATCCTTTGCATGTCAGTTTAAATGTTATACAATATATACATATAGTACAATCTTAATAAGCAGTATTTTATACTCTTGTTAAATTAAGGAACTGTTGACTTTAAGTTGAGAATATCCATGTTATTTGTTACAATTTCTTCCTTTTACATATTCACAGCATTAACTTGCTCCTTCTGAAAATCAAATTTGCTCTAGCCTGCTCAAAAGTAAATATCTGGATGTGTAGATGCCTAATGCCTCACTAACATGTCATAGACCTCATGTCTTACAAGTCTTTTTCCCTAGAAGATCTGATGGGGGTGTTAGATTTTGGAGGTGCTGGTAGACAAATGGTTGTGCTCATGCATTAAAGCTATTGCTTGGCCTGTGGCTGCTTTAACACACCATTTCACACGCTCAGTCTCACCAGTTTTAACTCAATCCTCTGGCCTGTCTGAATAATGTATATGTCCAAAAATAAATCTGAAAAAAGAAGCTGTGAGAAGTATGAGAATTAGTAGGCTGACCATGAAGCATTCGGCTGAACACAAAATAAAGCTCCATCAATCTGATCCTTTTCAGATCCATCATTTTAATCCAGCCCTCTGTTTCCTCACTCCAACTCTCTCACACTCTGTACCGACCTGTCACTCAGACAGCAGGGGGTCAGTGAGAGCCCAACATCACTGGGAGGTTATTCAGATGATGTCGCCATGGCAACAGTCCGGGCTGTTGGAGCAGTGTGTAACAGGACCTTGTAAGGGGATCCTCTATCTGACATCAGAGCCTCTCAGCCAATCAGGGCTCATCCTCTGTCTCCCCAGCGGGCCCACCTGTGGTCAGACCGGTTCACGTTGGCGATGGGTTGTTAAATAAGGACTTTGTATTTTGTCGTCATCTTAACTTCCTCATTCACAGAATCAAAAAGGAGCAGACACTGTCCTCACAAACATGAAGCAGCATCTTTGTCTGCAGTCCACTTGTTTCCAAGTCTCCCCAACGCAGCGTTAATTAACCGCTGCCTTATCTCCCCCTAACCTTTACCAGCACCGGAGTGCACTAAACACCTTTATGGAAACTTCTCATTATTTCTCTGCTGATTGACAGATTAGATAGCAGGCTCTGGGAAAGCACCTCTGCCTAATGTGTGCAGTGATAAAAACATAATGAAGCTTTATTGCCAAGCTGAGCTCACACTTCAGTAGAGGTAACTCATTACAGCCTCAAGCTGAAGTCAGACTGTCACAAACATCAGGAGACTTTTTTTTTGCATTTTAACAGAGTGCATTTTTTTATATGTAATTAAATCTACAGGAAAAATGAACCCAACCTGTAAAGTGCCAAAATAACTGAGAAACATTTATGAAGTAAGATATCATTAATTACTAATTATGAAAAAATTGAGAAAGTCTCAAATGCAAAATATCATTACAGCTATACATTTTACACCCTTTTTTCCCCTGTTCTCCTTGAAGTCTTTGTAGCTGTATTGCTGATCATAATTTAAACAATAACTCTGCTCACAACAGAAACACACATGGCATTGGCTCAGTTATGATATCTAATTTTGTCTTTGCTCGACCTCCACCTAAAATCTAGGGGTGGGATGAAATATCGTTTGGCAATATATCGCGATACAGTACGTGACGAAATGCATCGAGTTTGAAAAAATGTATCGCAAAATAAAGACGTCACGTCCGGTAATAGGACTTGTGCCCAGAAGTGACGACAAAAAGCATTAGAACCAACTACCTTGCCTCCAAAAAGCCGAATGATGGAGTCGAATGAGGTCAAAATTGAGGAAGCTCCCCCTGGATCCAAGTCATCTGTCTGGCAGTATTTTGGCTTTCTCATTAAAAAAGACGAAGACGGTGAAAACGAGCCTACCGCTCGTTAGCATACGCTCTCTCTAACCTCTCTAGGGTTAGAGAGAGTGTTATTGTTTGTCTTTGGCCTGTTAGGCCTTGTGTTTTCCTGTGTGCAACATAAACAAAAACAAATAAGTTGTAATTACACAGTAATATTTTTACTTTTTTACTTTTTTGAAATCGTATCATGACGTATCGTATCGTGACCCGGGCATATCGAGGTGCTGCGTATCATGAGTTTAAGTGTATCGTCCCATCCCTACTAAAATCCAAGTCACTTAACACAAGACGGTACAGATGTGCTAACTTTTCCCCTGTGTTTATTTTTATGTCTCTTAATATAAGGAACTGGAGATCCAATGGGGTCTTAACATTTCTGGAGAGGGTATCGAAAAATGTCTTAAACAGTATGAAGTTTGACCACAGATTTTACAAGCTTGACTTTCTCAGAAGTTTTACTTTCATATGTATCTGCAGTCTTGAACTCTGATTTTTGAATAATGAATATAAATCAATTATTAAAAAGAATTCTGATGTGTTACTTCTCTTAGTTTATAATGTGACATATAATTATAAAAGTAACTATACCCAACTAAGTCTCTGACAGCTTTAAGCAGCCATTTACAAAAAACAGGACTGGATTATGTCTCAGGCATGATTTCGTGTAAACTAATATGATGAGATATCAACATTTTAAGTTATCCTGAAGACACATGAAGTATATTTCCTCATCCATGTGTCATGTGCCGTAGGAGCTCCAAAAGCGTTAAACACATGATGCTTTTGGTTTTAGATGCTTTGCTGTCACAACAGATATTGCTGTTTATTTCCCCTTTGCTTAAAATAACACAGGCACAGTTATTGCTTGTTATATTGCAGATGCCTTTTTGTAAAATGTACCCTCTTTAAAGACTGTTTCTGTCACCCATCACATCCTCATCTCCTTCTTTATTGTTCATGAAGACTGTGGATCTAAGTGGAAGATGATCCCTAATTAGCTTGAACCAAATCTACACTGGATCTAGTTTTAATTCCCATCCCTAGCTGCATCACGATCAATGCCTTTACAGTAGACATTATCCTCCTCTTCCTCTCTCACTATCTCGTGGAAGGCAGTGTACGTAAATGAAAAAAAGGAAAATGGACATGAAACATTCTTGGGTGGGAGTAAATATACCTGGGTGGCCCAACCAGGTACCATCTGTGTGTGGGAAACACTGTTAACATTAGCAACTATAGTGATTATGAAAGAGGGAGATAATTATAGCAGCGTAGATGAGAGGCTCATAGAGTCACTCCAACAATCATGATAATAAACACTAATGCTGGTGTGTTTGCCCTTAAAGGAACACTCCGACTATTTTGGACCCACGCCCTTTCCCTATCATTGACAGAGTGAGACAAGCTCAAAAATACCTTTTTGTTCACTGTCCTTCAGTTTTTATGTGTTCTCAAGCGTGACAAACACAATGGCAGGTCCAGCCACACAAAGCTGTGCTCCTCCTCTCTTACGTTAGAGCCAGGGGTCTACAGCAGATCCATATCATCTAATGAGAGTGCAGTCAAAACACATGCGTGCTGTCCGATTTGAAGACATTTGTGAGCAGCAAATTCTCTCTCAGCTTTCTAATCCAGTGAAATGCTCCCTCCTCTCTCTGCCTTAGTAAGCACACAGCTCTCTAAATTGGATAAGTGCTGTATTCATGAAGGTTAACAGCTGAAGGACTCGCTGATAGAGTAGAGGGGAGAAAAAAGTCGTCTCAGCAAATTTGGCAAAAGCTACCCGGGCTGGAAAGTGTCTATGTGCTGTAATTAGTACCCGAGGTGTGCTGCTGAGTACATTTGTTGCTGTAAATCTGTTGTTTGTAGAAAAACTATTGTAGACATTAAGGAGACAGATATGTGATTGCTCTGTCAGAGAAAACTTTTTTTTTTTACATATTGTGGCATATAATTGTCAGACACAGCTTCTGTCTGTCTGTCTCTCTGTGGAGAATCTTTCTCTTGTCAGCGGGGCCGCTGGTTGTCCTTCTATGCTCACACACAAGGTTGCATAATTACAAATATCTTACAGGCTCACACTGTGTGCTGCTGTGAAGTGTAAAACATTGAGAAAGAGGAGTGTGTGATCTCCTGCTGTGATTGATAAAACCTTTCCGTCCTGATAAATGACTTCATTTTGTGTAATTAAATCATCACTGTTTTGAGGTTTATAACCATTTGGATTTATTTCACCTGCTAATACGCCCTCCACTGGTCCACTGCAAGGAGTATTTTGTCCACTTTTGTCAGTCCGGCTTTGACTCCTATTGACTTCCAGCCATTGAGCTAAGCTACGTACGGAGCTAACAGCTGGGAGCCAGCCACTGGACGCAGAGACACAAAAAAGGTATTTTTGAGCTTGTCTCACTCTGTCAATGATAGGGAAAGGGCGTGGGTCCAAAATAGTCGGAGTGTTCCTTTAAAGCTGTTTGCTAAAAACACAGCATCTGCCCATGAAACATCAGGAACAGACGTTGTTCACTGTCCTTCAGTTTTTATGCATCTGTCGATCAAGCGTGACAAACACAATGGCAGGTCCAGCCACACAAAGCTGTGCTCCTCCTCTCTTACGTTAGAGCCAGGGGTCTACAGCAGATCCATATCATCAAATGAGAGTGCAGTCAAAACACATGCGTGCTGTCCGATTTGAAGACATTTGTGAGCAGCAAACCTCTCTCAGCTTTCTAATCCAGTGAAATGCTCCCTCCTCTCTCTGCCTTAGTAAGCACACAGCTCTCTAAATTGGATAAGTGCCCTGTATTCATGAAGGTTAACAGCTGAAGGACTCGCTGATAGAGTAGAGGGGAGAAAAAAGTCGTCTCAGCAAATTTGGCAAAAGCTACCCGGGCTGGAAAGTGTCTATGTGCTGTAATTAGTACCCGAGGTGTGCTGCTGAGTACATTTGTTGCTGTAAATCTGTTGTTTGTAGAAAAACTATTGTAGACATTAAGGAGACAGATATGTGATTGCTCTGTCAGAGAAAACTTTTTTTTTTTACATATTGTGGCATATAATTGTCAGACACAGCTTCTGTCTGTCTGTCTCTCTGTGGAGACTCTTTCTCTTGTCAGCGGGGCCGCTGGTTGTCCTTCTATGCTCACACACAAGGTTAAAGCCGACATAATTACAAATATCTTACAGGCTCACACTGTGGGTGCTGCTGTGAAGTGTAAAACATTGAGAAGAGGAGTGTGTGATCTCCTGCTGTGATTGATAAAACCTTTCCGTCCTGATAAATGACTTCATTTTGTGTAATTAAATCATCACTGTTTTGAGGTTTGGAGTGCGTGGGTGTCGACATAGATTGGAGCTACCCAGAGCGACCTCAGGTCATTGGATATTGATTTTCTTTATTGATTTATCAGACAAACACTATTTCATAATTTTAATCTTTTTGGATATTGATTGAAAGAGCAGCAGAAACTCGGTCTTGTTCCAGATGAGCAGCTTGTTGTTAGACAGCTGTGGTTTACCAGGCAGATGTTTGTGTGTGTGTGTTACTGCTTCAGTGTGAAAAAGGGCCCTGCACACATCACAAGCGCACATGTGCTTGGTGAACCTTTCAGGGATAAATGAAGGTTAAAAAACTGTCACCAGGAGGAACAAATCAGCCAATGGCACGGAGTGACCTCGACACCAAAGTTAATATGAGTGACCTCACCAGTATCCCTCAGCACCGGCCCTCCCTCCGTCTGCGTATCACTTCTTTTATTCCCTTCTTCATCCTCTGCTCTCTGCCCCTCCCTGTTGTCATCTGCTTATCTAAACCTGGAATTTCCCTCTCTGTCCGATCCCACCGAGCCTCAAGACACCACTTGACTAAGTTTTCCACCAGCTTTCCATCCCAAACCCCCCTCCCATCGATGTTCTTTTAGTTTCTTCGTCATCTTGACCCCAGCTGTCAGTCTCTGAATCACACGTGTGTCTGAAGGACAAACAGAACTGAAACGTAGCGTAACACTGCCTCCCTCTGAGCTCAGACAGTACCACAGTCCTCTTCATACTTCCAAACATTTTAACATCTGATGTCAGAGTTTGTAGTTTTTGGGGCTTTGTGTGTCTAAACATGAATCATTGAGTAAGGCAGGTTACACTGATAACATGATGCTCTGTCTGTAGTTACCAAATGGTGAGCCAGGGTGCACTGATGTGTCTTTAGGCAGTTTGTTGGAGGAATTAGTACAACAATCAGTCTTTGCTGCAACTATTCAACAACTAATGGACGCATTTCAGTCAATCAGTTTTATTATTACAGCACCAGCTCATTATAAATGTTCTCAAGACATCTTACAAATGAGGAGGGCAATGCCAAACTAAAATATAGATATTTTTTATTACCTCCTCCAAGGAGGTTATGTATATTTTGATGACATTTTCAGGGAGTGTTGATCATAGCATAAGATGTGATTACATGTTGGATCTTGGAATTTTTTATTAAAGATGTGGTAACATCGCAAACAGGGCAGTTTTTGACATTTTTACTAATAATTCAAGAGGTTATCGTGGGCTTTGATGACATTTCCAGCGAATATTGGTCATGGCAAAAGACAAAACTGATATGATTTTTGTGGTGATCCAAATCTGGACGTGGTAACAGGAATTTAAAAAATATTTGTCAGTAATGTCAGCTAGGGCAGTTTTCCCACATTAATGCTAAGAAGCCGTTAACTTTTCAAAGAATTTGATGAAAATTTCAGGGAATCTTTATCACGGCAATAGAGAGAGGTGAACAGATTTGGGTGGTGATCCGAACCTCGATGCAGAGTTAGGAATTTTTGTCAAGGATTTATCAAAAGTGTGAGATAAGGCAATTTCTCACATTTTGACAATGACTTGTCTGACAATGTTTGAAATGCTTTAGCGAAAGTTTGTGCCATGTAAGATTTTTTAATTTAATTTAATTTAATTTTTTTATATATTGATTTTTGAAGAAGTATGAATCCTCCATGAGTGCAGCACTTTGCCACCGCTGGAAACTGTTACAGTGGCAAGAAAACACTCTGTGTAGAAGCAGGAACTCTTAATCGTCCAATCACCTGCCAGATCTGCTTTTGAAGGGGTCTGCCTGTTCCCAAATCCTCTCTACTTCTTAGGTTGACCAGTGCAACATGTTGAACGGACCATCTGGTGTGTCAGGTTTAAAATGTTGTTGAAATTTCTTGCTTACAAGCTCACCGGGATATTAGACTTTGTCATGCTTATAAAACTGTTAGAGTAAATTCTCTTGTTCTATGTCTGACCATGCCATTCAAGAGTAGAACAGTGCTGTGCTCTAATGTTTCCTGTGGTTGAATTGACATGTGAAGATATATTCCTTCCACTGGAGCTGCCCGTGGGCTAAACAAACACCTTGTTCAGGGAGTGTTGCTCCTCTGGGGGAGGCACATTTCCTCTGATGACACCATTCAAACAAACTGCCACATTTTCTGACAGGTGTAGAAAGGACTGTGGAGGGATTTGTCCCAGGTGTTTGTAGACAGACTATGGACACGCATTTTTGTAAAGAAACATTTAAAAAATATTCTGCACAATATGAGGCCTTAAATATTTAGTGTTTGGAAGGTGTCCGACCTTCTGATCTCGCTGGAGTAAAAGATCTTGTTCTCTGCTCCTTGTTTGATTTGTTACTTGATGTCATCTTTCTCTCACTTTCTGTTTTAGGTGGAGAACGAGAGTCAGGAGCTGGTTGACGGCTCTCTAATCGACCTCTGCGGTGCGACTCTCCTGTGGCGCACAGCTGAAGGCCTCGCTCGCACTCCCACCCTCAAACACCTGGAGGCGTTACGGCAGGAGATCAACGCAGCCCGCCCACAGTGTCCCGTGGGTTTCAACACGCTGGCCTTCCCCTCCATGAGACGCAAGGACACGCCAGACGAGAAGCAGCCGTGGGTCTACCTCCAGTGCGGCCACGTGCACGGCTACCACAACTGGGGCAACCACCGCGAGGAGAGGGAGGGCCGCGAGGGGCGGCTGCGCGAGTGTCCCATGTGTCGAACAAAAGGGCCGTACGTGCCCCTGTGGCTGGGCTGCGAGGCGGGGTTTTATGTTGACGCCGCCCCACCCACTCACGCCTTTAACCCCTGCGGCCATGTTTGTTCAGAGAAGACAGCGGCCTTCTGGAGTCAGATCCCGCTGCCGCACGGCACACACACCTTCCACGCCGCCTGCCCGTTCTGTGCACAGCAGCTGAGCGGCGAGCAGGGCTACGTCAGACTCATCTTCCAGGGGCCGCTGGACTAGCAGGGCCAGCCTCCCAGCTTTCTTTGGATAAGGCATAGTGGGGAGTTTTCTTTGTTTGGACCTGAAATGAGAAACCGAGAGCTCCCTCAGATTTGTGTTTTTCCTCTACAGTTAATATAAAAAACTTTTTTCTGGACCTTTTTGTCTCTTATATCTCATATTTAAGTGACCTTTGTATTGCTTTTTCATGAATGATGACAAAGATTTCTATATTTTCATGTGAAACCAGAGACACAAAAACCAAACAACGAACTCTGCTGGGTAAACCTTTTGTTTGTTCCTCCAAAAGAACTTTCAACAACAGTATTTTTCAAAAATAATAATGTACCGTAGAGCAGACTTACGGTTTCTGTTCATGTTTATTGTTGCAATATACATCTGTGTACATCTCTTAAAGCTAATTTAAACAAAGATGTTTATTTATGACCAGACCATTGCTTCACCCTTTATCTCTCACATACTTTTAAGCAGTTTTTTTGAAAACGCAGTGTACCGTTGAACAGAGATAAAGTTTAAGGTGTGTTCTTTAAGCATCTGTCTTTACCCCCAAGTTCATGTTTACCTCTCAGATCTGTTTGTCGTATCCTTCCACCCTGCTCCCTCTGCGTGCTCCCACCATGCGTGCAAACCTTTCAGTATCTTTAGTTCTCTCTCTGAGGCATCGTCATGCCTTTTTCTCCACATTCTAAGCAATAGATTTGAAACAGACACTTCCCAAAGCATTGTGGGAATCTGAGTCTAAAGGCTCATATGTACAACAGCCTGGGTAAGCGCTCCCCTCCCTTTAAAGTCTGAGAGAAATAATTCTGTGGGTGAGTCTTTCTGATCGCAGGTTAGCCATGATACTGCAGCTATGTAGCTAATAACACAAACACACACATTTTAGAAATATACACACCATAACCAGACCAGGTCAAACACTGAGACTTATTTAATGGAAAATAACCTGAAGGGTACAAAATGAGAGGTATAGTGTGACCAGAATGACAGTGTTGCAGCCATGTGATTTGTGTGTTTGTTGTGAAGTTAAGGTCTGACCTTCTTTTCTAACCATCATGATTGATCAGGAAATACAAAATGTCTGAAAATCTACCTGCCTAAAGAAACATTTGCCTTCTGGGAAAGATGAGTATCTGTGAGTGATGGTGAGTTCAGTTTTAGGTTCAAATACGTTGTCACAATATTTTTTATTGTATAAATAATTAATCAAGCCATACGAGTATTGACAAAAATAATGGAACTAAGGAAAAAAAGGTTTCCTCTCTCCTCAGTGCAAACGTCTCATCTGCCACATCAGATCAACTTAAGACTCTAACCATTTGACTTTGGATTGATGCACACAGACACACACAGGCATGGCTGCAAGCAACAAACTTCTTTGTATGTGGGCCAGTGGGGGTAACATGCTGGAGTGTATTCTCAATCACATACTTATTTTTGTGCTGTTGAATATTCAAACTGAAAACTCAAAAAACATACTCGTGGAACATCCACCTGATGGGCAGTAAGTGTTTCCGTCTTCATAGCTGTCCTGGAAAATGACAGTCTTTTGTTGAGAACTAAACATTTTAACGAGGCTTTTAAATATTTGAATGAAGGACTGTTATTTTTTTAATTTAATGCACTAACCACTGATGCAAAAGGCGATTTATATTTCTGCAGATCCTCATCTTAGGGAGAAAATTCAGAAAGGGGCAAATAGTGGATTAATGTTGTCAGATACTCCACTGCAGGGATGGGCAACTGGTCGCACAGGGGCATACAGAGGGGCTGCCCCTCTTCCCCCTCAACACGGCCTGCCAGTCAATTTCAAATATGGAAAATCTCTATATTTTTTCACAAGGCGACACAGCAACATCAGCTAGTAATAGAAAAAAATATATTATTTCTTTTCACAGAGCTGTGAATGCCTGTTGTACACTTCTATGTGTAAAAAAATGTGCTAGACAGGAAAAATATACTTTAATTGCCAGAAAAATTAAATTACAATCTTACAAATACTCTATTGTCTTGAGAAAATTTGTAATGAAATGGTGCTGTAATAATAAAGATTGATTGATTGACAGAAAAACTGTAATTCACATTCAAAAGTAGCTGAAAATTGGCTGAATTGTGTTGAACTAATTGAATCAAGAATAATGTTTGAGTCAAAAGATATACAATTTGACATAGGTACTCCTTACGAGAGGTTTTTGCTCCTCTTGTTTAACCATAAATAACTTATTGTGAATTCTAGCATCCTAAAATTGCCACACTTTGACCCTTTGACAACAAGAACAAAACTAATCTGGCCCTCATGGTTACCAAAGTTGCCCACCCCTGCTCTACTGTGTCTATGTGTCTAAAAACATCACATTTATTAAATAAAATTACTGCCCCCAAAAATGTGAAAGTGACGGCAAAGAGTGATCCTGGTAATATTAAAGAATTAACTTAAGAATCTAATATTAGCTTGCTACTCAGTAATGTTATGATGTTGAGAAATTCTGTCTCCTCACTTTCCAAAATCAGAATTACTGAGCCAAAAAATAGAAAATACAGCTATAGCTATGTAACTGTTGAGTATCATCCTGATAGTGGTGAAAGGGGAACAATTCTCTGATAATATGGTTATATACCTGAAGTGACTGCAGTTTTATGTGATCGGAATATTTCCCAGGGTGCTGTGTAATCATCCAAAAGATCTAAAATTTATAGTTTACATTTTATCTCCATTTTCAGTGGTTTACGTGGAATGCCAACATTGTTCCACTTGTAGAGATCAAATTTAAAAAGCCTGTGCCACAGCTACACACAGTGGTGAATGTTAGCTGACACTTTTGCCCTACATTCCTCTGCGCGAGTCACATGACCGAGAGCTATCAAAAGGTAAAAACATACTTCCTGTCGAAGAATTCCTGTGATCAGAGCTCGATCTGATCTTCACATCAAGTGATGCGGGACTTCTGGGCTCTTCTTTTTTTAGCTTCACGTAGGTCAGGGTGTGACGCCTTCTGACGACAAGGCAAAACGTTCATCTAACTTTACGTTCTACTGTGTGGACAAACGGGATTCAGCTGTTTGTGTTACACTCAGGGTGGAGTTGGCATACGTTTAAAATCTTGTAAAGGTCTTTGCACACTGAGTCTGTTCTGTTCTGATGCATCTATTGGATGTTGAAAAAAAGTTTCATCACAGAAACTCTTGTCACTGACTTTACTTTTCATTGGAGAAACTTATTTTCTAAGACAAAACTAAAAAAGAAGGGACAGTAGCTCTGAATAATAAAACAATCTACTAATGGACTTGAAGATGGATGTGACAGATTGGGATGGGAATTGATAAGATTTTATCAATACCAATGCTGCTAACGATCCTGCTAATCGATCCAATTCTTTAACAATTCCCTTATCGATTTCTGCAGATTTCTCGTGTGGGCAAATGTTGGCCTGGTTTTCAGTGTCAACAATGTCGAACACATGTCACAACATAAATAACTGCAGTTAGATTTTAGTGGTCGTTCAAATCCAATTTTTTAAAGATCTGTTGACGTTGCAAGATAGCGCAGTTTTCCACGATCTATGTCATAACTCAGTAAATTCTCAATGGATTTTGATGACATTTATAGAGAATGTTGGTCACAGCACAAGGAAGAAGTGATTAGATGTTGGTGGTGATCCAAATCCAGATGTGGAATCAGATTTTTTGTAAAGGATTTGTTAACCATGTAAGATAGAGCAGTTTCCACTTAATAGCCCCTCAAAGAATTGTGTCGCAATTTTCAGGGAAGATCGACAATTAATTATGACAAACTGGTCAAGTGGTTGGATTTCGGTGGAGATCTGAATCAAAATGTGAATCCAGGACTTTTTTGTCATGGATGTGTTATCAGTGTGAGATAACATATTTTTCTACATTTTTACAGTAGCTTAGTGTTAGAATGCCTTGGTGGAGTTTTGTGCTCTCTGAGAACTTCTTGTTGAAGTTGAATCACTTGTTTGTTAATGCTGAATGGCCAGTTATAAATTTTACACACTCCAGTTGCTGTAAGAATCACTGTATTACTATTCCTGGTTAAAACTGACCCAGAGCATTCTGTGTAAGCATGAAAAAATCAGCAGCCTGTAAGAGTTAATCATGAGCTATCCTAAGACAAAAAAGAAACAGACTCAGTGTGTAATGGCCTCTCTGATAAAATTCTCAAATGGGCATTGAGCTTAGATTTTGTCAAGACCCATACACAACAAATGCATGAAGTGTATACGCCCTTCCAACAAGAAGAAAATCACCGACAGACTTTAAATAGCTGATATTTTCTGAAGCACAAATCTTCTCAACGAGTTTCAGACACACAAAAACTTCAGGAGCAGAGAAAAATGAACAAGACACACACTGTAGAAACTCCACAAAATCTTTACAAACCTTTCTTTAAAATACGACAAGCACCCTTTATGAGCATCAGAGTTGTGCGTGTGAGCGAGAGAATGATTGTAATTTATGTTGCGGATGATTGTGTGCGAGCAGTTTTTCAGTCACATCTGTCACTCCCGTACTCAGACTGCAACACACCAATTCACCTCAGGGAGACAAACACTGACCTGTGTCAAAACACACACATCACAGAACACACAGCTAAGGTCTTCTGAGGATACCTCAAGTTAAAAGAAAAAAGTCTATTCTGGATTTAAGGTTTTTGTGTCCTGATCTTCTGTACCCAGTTCAGTTAAGCATCTGTGGGTTTAATGTGTGAGTAAGGGCTTCACTCTGTCTCTGTACTGTTACTTCAACCTCTCCTTTTTTCTTACACGAACATGCATCTGTCAGTCCGTCCCGTCCTGCCTCCCTTCTCTCCTCCTCTCCTGTCTGGAGTCTCCTCGTGCTTGTAAAGGCAAAAGCAAAGAATGTTTCCAGCAACACTTTTTTGTAACAACTTTAAACAATAAAGTGTAAAAGTGACACAATTCACTGTGTGCTGAGTTTGATTCACATTTACAGCTTGATGTGACTACAACTACAGGATGGTGTTTTCACAGTGAAGTGGAGCAGGGGTCACGTATTTTTGTTGTTAAACATGAAAGTCAGCGTCTCAGTGGTTCTGACCTGAGATCTTTCAACGTGTTTTGGATCATTGTGTATAATAAGGTGAATTTATGAAACTCAGGTGATAATCTAGACAAATGAACCTACTTTTCACTATTTTTTGTGCTTTAACATAAGTGGTGATAATATAGATATGAGCTATGGAACTACAACATGGCAGCCCTATTTCAAATAATCATCAATATCTTCAACGTAAAACATTAAGACCTCTTGTTTGAAAATTCCCTTGTGATCACATGACCTGATGTAGTTGGTCCTCACAGCTATGGCAACTGTGTATGAATTATTGTTTATTCAAAAATGATCAGAAATGCCTGGAGTTGGATCATCTGCCATTTTTATTGTTCTTTCTTAGCCATTATTTATTTATTTTATTTAACCTTTATTTTGCCAGGAAGTACCATTGAGATTAAAAAGTCTCTTTTACAAGAGAGACCTGGCCAAAATAGCAGCCGTACAGAGTCACGGTACATAGAAACTGACGACACAATCATCAGGTTTAAAACAAATAATCCAATACACATTTGGCTTTTAAGAAAAGCAACCACATGCCTCTGTCCCCACATTCTTAATGATGTTCTTAAACTCATTAAGAGATATCGTTGAATCCAGTTTTAGCTCTTTATGAAGATTATTCCACGACCAATGTGCATTAAAAGAAAGCACAGTTTTCCCCAGGTCTGTAAAAACTCTGGGTACAGAGAAGAGCAGCACATTACCCCAGCAGTGTGGAAGCAAACGCATGCATATACAGAATATGTCCATAATCAGTTACAGACAATAATGTAGCTTCCACAAGTTTTTACTTGGCATTTAAAATAAAACATGATTTATTTCTAAAATAAAAGTCAATCTTCATTTAAGCTTTATCACTAGATAAGCAACTGGCCTTCTAACAATGATTTAAAATTCAAAGCAGGCAACACCAGATGCATTTTAGTATTTCAGATTATGATTAAAATCTGGTGCTTGTGTTCCCTATAAACCTAATTTAATGTACTGATCTGAAAGCAGTATTCTCTCTTTAAGAAGGCGGTAAAAGTCTTTGACAGGAAACTATTTCATTTCCATTATTGTAATATCTTTAGAAAGTATAATATTTAAATTTTGACTCTTACCAAACATACTCTGATGTTTGGTAATGGCATCCAAGACTTGCTCCCCCACCATTAAGTGATTTAATTCAGAAAAAGGACACTAGCTTAAATACCAGAGCACAGACTAGAGGAGACTGCGACATACCAAGGCGTAGGACAGAGTTTAGCCAGAAGGTGACGTCTATTAGAGGCGCACATTCATGGAACAAATTACCAGCACAGATCAGAGACAGTGACAACTACTGAACATTTAAAAAAGTTAAACACTGGTTGAAAACAAACCAGTCATGTAATCATAAATAATGTTCATCTCTTCCTCCATTGCTGCTGATACTGCTACTGAGAACCTGATGTTTCCTGTTTGTTTACACATTGTGTCGATCTTGTTTGTTAAAACTGACAATTTCTGTTTATTGTCTTGTGGAAAGTGTTGCTAATTTAATTTGTTTTTTCTGTTTGATCACCTGCCTTAGGACAACGGATGAAATTTAGCTATTACAATGTCCTGTTAATGAAATTGTTGATTGCAATGTCAATCAAATTAAATTAAATTGAATTAAACCCTTTGGACTTTGGCCTTAGGAGCCAGGAAGTGCTTAATGCTAACTCACTTTTGTGTTTTTGGACTCATTCCTCCATCACTGTATTGTACAAGAGTAAAGTGTTGGGTCAAGACGAAGAGCTGGGGCAATTTTTGTGTGCGAGTAACTCATAGAAATCTTATAAGTGAGACCAGTTGACTTAAACTTAAAACCTAAACTTTGACCTAGTGCCTCCTAAAAACAATCAGATCAACAGGCCCAGTCTATGCAAAGATGAAAACGTTTTATTTTTAAGAAGTTCTCTGTAAAGATGGCATCCTTTCAAGAAATGTGTCTGTCCTCAAGAAAACACTGAAAACGCTGAAGTCAGACTTATGAGCGGCACAGTAACGCTGCTTCAGACATACAACAGAACAGAGAGGAAGAAATGGAGCATGTACATACATCATGTGAGATGTTAACAAACACAGGCATGTGTTGTTGGTCGTGGTGGTTGTGGGGAACAGATTTATCCACTGTGGGACCCGTTTTCAAAGATGTGCTTTTTCAGGCCCCAAAATGCCGTATGCAGAGACAGAAACCCCTCGAAGAATCATGCTTGTTAAGAGGGCTCAGAAAGTCTGAATTTGTTACTTCTACATCTAACAAGTTCATTCATTAGCCAAAGACCATTCTTAGAAAGTCTTTAAAAAAAAACATAATACCTAATTATTATGTTTGGCAGAAGTCCCAGAGAGATTCCTAGGATGATAAAACAGAACAAAACAAACTCTGTTTGTACTTGCTTCATGTTGAATGGTTGTTGAAAGGTTTAAGACAATCCGTCAAAGCATGTTTCCAGTTAGGCCGCCAAACAGCAGTGATATGATCATGATACCGAAAGGATTTCAGAAGTCCTGGGTTAAAGGTTGTCCGGTACCATGTTCAGCAGCCTGTTCAGCCTGTGGTCACAATATCCCAAAAAGGCTGTCTGAAATTTTCTTTAAGATTTCACACGTATGTCCACTTTGACTCGAGAACAAACTGGTGAAATTTGGGAGAGACGAGGTCAAATGTCCTTGGGCCTCGTGATCATGATCATTCCTGTCCTACGAACTTCACAACTTACAAAGTCTTTGAGGGATTTCTGCCAAACTCTGTTTTTGGCAGCTTACGGGACAGATACAACCCACCATTGAGACTTTAGTGCCCCCCTTCCAACTCTGTTTTTTCAAGAGTCTAACTCTAATGAATCCCATTCAAAGCCATTTTAACAGTTATTCTCTGTCACTTGTATTGTGTTTACATTTCTTTATGGAAAAAAATAATCTTTTTAACTTTACCAAGTCATTTTATTCATCTAACTTCATAACTCTGTGACAGCATATCAGTACACACCTTTTAGCATGTTTTATTTTCTGGCTGCATGTTTTTCTTTCATGTTCACAGAGCGAAACATTTTACAGTAAGTGTAAATATGTCTCCATCCATTTACTGGAAATACAGTTTATTGAAACAAACTGGTTTGGCAGCATTATACTGTTGCTCCATGGCACATACAGAAAAAAATGTATGATGAGGTGAGGATGATGCTTTTTTCTTGATTCACAATTCAGGAAAACAAAACATCCAAAATAAGGCAAAGTCAGGATCTTATTATTTATTGACTGGTTGTTAAACATTGATACATGTTGGTTAATACATGATTTTGATTTTTTTTAAAATGTTGTAACTGGTTGTTTCCATTTCGCTAATGTTTCCTTTGCAAATACTACACACTGCCACTGGGAATGATCCACCAAGAACTGAAAGTCTTGATTTTAAATTAGAAACATTTAAGCTTTTTACAATATGTAGAATTAGCTCTGAAAAATCTGAAATGTTTAAAAAGGTAAGTCCTATAGATAATACTTTATTTAAAGGTCACAACTAACCATCATCTTGTCTAATAAGATATCATTAGATGCCCCTTACCTTATTCTATCTCGGCATATTCTTAAGTATTTGAGGCATTAACCTTCAGATTTTTATTAATGTCCTTCTGGTTATTGTTGATTGTCTCTGCTAAAGACATCATGTTTTTAGTTTGTTAGTTTGTTTTTTAGTTTGTGAACTGGATAACACAAAAAGTTTAAAAACACATTTTGATAAAATTTTCAGGGGATGTTATTCATGGTACAATAAAAATAAGTAAGGAATTATTTAAAGAATTTCTTAACATTATGAGATCAGGCAGTTTTTCACAATTTTACGAATAACCTAAGTTCTCACTGATTTGTGGGACATTTTCAGGTAATATTGATTTAAGACGTAAAAGGATTTTTGCTGAAATCTGAATCTGGATCCAGACTCAGAAGTTTCTTCAGTGTTTTTACAACAGCTTAGTAGATAAGGCAGTTTTCCATATTTTGATAATAACTCACCAGACAATGTTGAAGATGCATTGGTGGAGGTTTGAGCTCTCTTCTAGTAAATTGACAGTTTCTCCATTAATAATGATCTGAACTACTTTTAACAAATTTTGTTTTACTACTACCTTTATAAGGTGGTAATTGTAACTTTCATAAAGGCCATAATGAATGCGCAATGCTGTTCTTACATACAATAATTAAGCAATAATGTTGGGGGTATTGCAACTCTATCTCCTAATATCATCTGAGACCCTAACCAGCACTATTCCCTGTGATCCAAATCCACTTGTTTAGTTGCTTCATCTGACTCCCTAACAGTAATCCCTGTCCCTGCAGTTCCAGCTCACCCAGTACAGAGCGGTGCAGGGATGAGTCCCAAAACGCAGAAGTGAGTTAGCATTTAGCAATTCCAAGTTGTAGTTTCATAATTGTTTACTCACAGCTTTTTACTAGTTCCAATTATGTTAAAGCTTAAAAAATTGAGAAAAGTAGGCTTGTTTCGTAAAATAATCCCAATAAGTACAACATGTAAGTAGTGTAATTTTTTTGTTAGCTAAAGAATCACATTAGCTTTTGGTAGGCTTGTAGTAGGAGGAACCAGTGTGATGCTAACTTTCACATTGACCTCTAAAAATACCCCATGCCTGTGCCATTCTATTGAGATCATCAGTTTTTCTATACAGATGGAGCCACTTAAGTTTCCCAATGTCTTTGGCAAATTCTTTGCTGATCCATGACAGAAAGAGTTCAGTACTGCCCACTCTAATGGTTATAATTAGAGCCTATGCCATAATGTGATAAACATATAACCCTTACTGCCATATTTTATTGGGTATATACATTTTGCTCAGCATAGAAAATGCCACAATGTACAGAAATTTAGCACAAATACAAACAAACCAAAAAAACACTTTTCAAATTGTGTTGACTACCAGTGGCTGGAAGGTGGTTGATGACTGGATGGAACTCAGCTGGAATTTGGCTGGCAGGGAAAAAACTGAAGCAGCTGCATCTGTAAGCTACACCCTCTGTATCTCATGATATTTCTCTTGATTGAGCAGTCACACCAACTGTCTCCTTTCCTTTTGAATAAATGTATGAGTCAACACAGCAACTTCTCATGGTCCTCCATGCTGTCTACAAGTCATCTTTTCCCCTAACTTCAGTTAATCCATGATATAAACCTGAGTTTTTAGGACACTTCCCCTAGAATTTTGGGAGATCATTGTCTGCAGTGAGGAGAAACCAACAGTGTTTCCATGTCATGACTCCACAGCAGCATGAGTCTGCACAGCTGTCCAACATAACCAAGCCTTTAGTCTCACATTTTACTCCTGTGTCTTGACGTTTTGCTTATGTGCTATCGACCTCAACCCATCCTGTCTGGCCTCTGGTGACCTCATGAAAGCCGATGAGTCAGAGTTGCAACAACCCCAAGGAGAAATGACCAGCACTGACTCTGCAGCTTTCAGCCCATCACCAACATCAGTCACGACAAGACCCAACGCAAATGGATTTCCATGAACATCATTATAACTTTGGTAGTCTTTGGATGGAGATGTTGAGTGTTTATTTGCTTTGGGAACATCACACATTCTAAAATGGTACCCAAGCAGAGAGACCTTCCCCTGTGGGTTGTACTTTTAAGGCATGTTAAGCAAGCCCTTCCAGATTCTTCCACTGTTGGTGAAAAACAATGATAAAGCAGTTTACTCGAAGAGCACATCTCTTTAAATACAGCAGGTGTGGCCTCAGGTATGTATTTGACACCAAACTTTCGGTTTTGGTACCAAACATGGTATATAAGAGAGACTCACTGTGTCTCCCCTTCAATAACCCTCCTCCTGGTGAGCTTTAAAGATGGCTTATTACTCCAACGAAATCTGCAGGAACTATGCTCTGGCAGGACTGATGCTGTCAGAGTACCAGGAAAGACAATACTCTCTGGGTGTTTGGGATATCACACAGCATCAGTACTCCAGAGACTACAGGGGAGCGGTGGCCTCCGGCAATTACATAGCAGTGGGCCGAGTCAGATGCTGCGACACTGCTACAACTTTTCAAAGCCCAGCTGAAAGATTAACCGCCATTCAACAGGATGTGAGAGGTCAGGTTCTTCTGATAGACAGACGTCAGCCACACAACCGGATTGTGAGTATTCTCTGAAACATGATTACAGCTATTGGAAAAGTTCGAGCAGGAAGACGTAAAGGTTCATTCTGCCTTCCCACACAGGTGATTCAAACCATCAGCTGATAGAGACATACACTCACTTAATTACTGAGCCAAGCTGTCTTTAGACCACTACACTGGCTTCCTGTGAGTCAGGGCGCAGTTTTTAAAATCCTTCTGGTTTACAAAGCATTCAAAGGTCTGGGGTCTAAAAACCTTTTGGGTCTTTTGTTTCCCTATAAAGACCCCTCAGGTCACCTGGGACAGGCTTACTCACTGTCCCCAGTGCCAGGACTGAACACAATGAAGCAGCTTTGAGTTTTTCGACTCTTCATCTGTGGAACAAACTGCCAGAGAACCTGAGACTCTCTAAATCAATGAGCTCTTTTAAAAAAACGTCTTTAAAAATGTATTTACCGTAGCCTTCTTATAAGTTCAGCTTCTTATATTTCCTCTTGTTATGTCTGCTTTGTTTTTTTAATTAGATTTACCATTATTTTTTGTCTTTAATTTTTCCATGTAACTTTGAAAGTCTTCAATATTTTATAATTTTAACTCATTAAATGCTCTTAATGTCATATTGTCTATTTTAACTCTGGAAAGCATTATGAATTGATTAATGTATTAATGGTTCCCTATAAATATAGTAGACTTGTCAAGTCAGGATGAAAAGGAGAAAATGTGCTCTGTACAACTGAGAGGAAAGACACTTAGGGCTCTAATTTCGTGGCGCAGCGCAGGGGGCGCAAGCCTGGCGCACCCCACGCAGTGTTAATTTCGTGCGGTGCACCGCCGTGCGCTGCCAATTTGACAATTTGGTAGACCGTCTGCGCAGAGATGGGTGTGACGGCGCACCAGGGGGGAGGTGAAGGCGCACCTGGGGGAGGTGCCGACAGATTCGAGTGGCGCAGTGACAATTTCGTGCCAAAAACAGTGCAGAAAGTGCGCTGAAAGCACGCCAGCTCCAACCTGGTCTAACCTCGGCGCAGGGCGGAGCGCACCCTCCGCAGCTGTAATTTGGTGACAAGCGCACATGTGCGCACGCCTCAGAGGCAGGTTTCCAGAGTGTCAGGCACATTTTAATGCAATGAACAATCACAGCAATCACTATTTAATGTCCCCGTCTGAACCAGCATATACATTTATATCTATATTAATTGTCCCGTCACATCTGATGTCGGATTAAAGCCGTTTGTCATCATGGAAACTTAACCTGACGGCAGCTGGAAGTTTGATGCACATCTTACAAGTCAACAATAAACAGCCTTAACATCTGATACTGAGTATATATCTGGCTTCTCTCATTTCATTAAATTCAAAGAAAAGAGGGAGAAAAAAGACAAAGAAAAAGGAGAGAAAATAAATGTCTTTCACTCAGGATTTACCTGTGATTTCCCCTATCCCTCTATTTTAGTCTTTATTTTTAATGCGATCTAAAAAGATGGAGTACATCATTGCAAGGAGGATGAGGGGGAGACACCGGGAGAGTATACAGTTTATCACTAAAGGCTCTGCTATTTGGCGATGACAAACCAGGAATGCAGGTGGATCACAAGCATTATGAATGGATAAGCCAGCGGGTGTGAAACTGTCTCTTATTTTTTTTACTCCTATTAATGACAAAGGAACAGATTACATCTGTCCCGGGAGCTGGCCCACACGGTGACGCGCCCCGCTGTCCATTCTCATGCTGAAGGGACAGCGTCTCCACTGCTGGGTCTTTCCAGCACACTGTTTCCGCGGTGGCGGGGATAATTCAGACCAATCAGACGCTGCGCCTCAGCCGCAGCGCATTTAAAGGCGAGGAGAGGCGCTCATTTGATTGGTGAAGACAGCGATCGGCTGTGATAATCCCACTCACGTCTATTCTCCTCCTATTCTGACATTTGCGCGGAGAGGCAGAGACGTGGGCGTGGACGCGCAACCTCTGCGCCCCTGTGCGCCATGAGTGCGCCTCTCTTGGCACTGCAGGAAACTTGCAAAGTGCGCAGGTCACTCCCAGTCCGCGCGGCGAAGGCCGGCGCAGGCAGGTGCGCCTGCGCTTGCGCCTGGTCTACGAAATTAGAGCCCTTACACTTAACTTTCCTGTTCAGACACAAAACAAGACCAAACCACATAAAGCCATCAAAATGTGAATGAATGTCTTCACTGAAGATCGTTTTGTACACTTTGTTCACTGGATCTTGGGCTGGTCCAGGAGAGCAAGTGAGCACATTTCATGCTATTTGCAAACATCATCAGTTCAAATCTGTTCATCAAGCAGGTGAAAACTTTAAGTCCCAAGGGCCAAATTTAACATTATGTTTTTGAAACTACTAAGGGTCGATAATTCATGGCCCATGAGCTGCGGTTAATCATGATTCAAACACCCCTGGCTTTGGTGAGAGATGTTTTTGTGTGAAAATAACCATCTTAATCAAGCAATATTTTAAGTGTAACCTTAAATATATAAAAGATGATTATTTTTGTTTCCTTTAAATGTGACCCTTTTCCTTTCTTTTCTTTTTGTTTATCTCCCTCTATTTTGCTTTCTGTACCTTTCAGCAAAAGTGTACTCAAAAAGTTCATTGAGAAATCCACCCTGTTTGTTCATCCCCCTGACTCTACCTCCCAACAGCCCAACTGTGTCTTCCCTCATCGAGAACTTGATTTGAAGGTTGTTGATACAGTATGTGGCATCACGTCTGTTACACTCCCAGTTGGTCAACATCTCTCTTGCTGTCTGACATGTGCCTTATTGGATGCCTGAACTGAACAGTTTAGTCCCTAAAGTAAACTCTAAACTTCATATTCAACCAATAACCAGTATTGAAACATATTGAAACAATAAACAGAGATTACTGTATGTAAAAGGCATCCCCATGAAACTGGAGTTCAGTTTACCACAGTGATCAGGAGCTGTTTCTGGCTCCATGGTGGCTCCTCACAGCTGAGAGCTGATGATCACCAGCTGAAGAGGATGATGATCAGCCGGGCTGTGAGGTTATAAAGGAGGTTTGTCTGGGCTGGTCAGTTGGACACTTTGACACAGGAGAGACAAAACCATCAGTTTGCTCTCCGTTTATTTTTCTTTCAACCTTTCAAACTAGTTTCCTGTTAATGTGTATAAAGAAATTAATTTCATTTCATTTTGTGTCTACCATTTGGTTCAATGACTCCTACTCCATCTTAAATTTTAAGTCAGATTTATGTTTTTCTGTCATTTTAATAGATATAGAGGGTGACTGTGGACAAAAAGACCCTGTTCCCTTCTACGAAATGATGACCTGTTTGTAAATTCTGTCAAAAGTGCAGTTTCTTTCCTTTGTTTCCCAAATTGTGACCTTGTCTCAAAACTTGAGTAATTGGGTAGACCAGATATGACGGTCTGTATAACTATTTCAGTCAAACTCGCAACCAGCATATTAAAACTTTTGAACTAATTACCTCTAAAGAAAGTATTTGTGAGGAAAGAGACTGGAGTTTCACATGCTTCATGCATGACACTGTGTGTACCAAAAGTCTATTCAGTGGCGTCTCTATCAGAGTGGTGCAGGGGTGGTTTTACTTTTGTAAGCCAATGCGATTAGCATTGTCTGTTCTCTTGACTACAAGCCCACTAAAGCCTATATGATTTTTTTACTGTGGTTTGGATCACTTATAATTACAAGCTCTGTGGAGAACAAAAAATATGAAACCTACATGTTCTGCTCTTCAGGATAATACCAACAAACAGTCCTATTTTTCACTATGCTTTAAGCTGATAAATAATTGGCAAGAGTGAAAAGCTATTATTACGCTAATATAAAACTACAGCATGGCAGCTTGTCATAGAAGTTCCACAATATTTCTATTGTATCCCATTGTTACCTCTCACTTGAGTTTCCTCATGATTGGTGGCCTCATGGTTTAAGATATAAAATCAGTCAACATCAGCGGTGTTATTTTAATTCCCATTAAACACTGAAAATCTCACGTGTGAATGTTCACTATGACCCCTGTTTCAGGCATTTACCTGAAACCTGTGTTTTAAATTCCCTTCACTTTGAGGGGTTGGGAACCAGGAAGTCCTAAATGCAAAATGTGTCTTTGGACTCATTCCTGCACCATTCTGTTTTTCAGGATTCTTGACGTAAGCATCTCAAAGTGACCTCACTCATATGGCGGAGTTAGACATTTGTGGTCCTTTCCTCATTTATCTATGTCAGTTTTTGGCGACTAAAACACCCTGGACGTAATAATCAGCCAAAATTATGGTAGCCTATTAAAAGTAAGACAACCACCATCCACTGAACTACATGAAATCATATTGGTCTCGTGTCTTAAGTTCATAGAGTGGTGCAAAGGTGACACATTCTGTAGGCCAATGTGGAAGCTGCTGGTTCCCTGAATGAGAAGCCTATAGTATAATTTACTGTGGCAGTAAAGAACCCATGAAATGTACAAATCAATATAAAGGTCAACATTTTTGAAACATTAACGTAATGGACAAGAGTCAGAAGCTTTTGTCAAGCAATTATAGAGCTACAACATGGCTGTTCAACTAAGAAGCACTGTTCCACTTTGTGGTGCACCAAAGTAGTACCAAAACAAAGTGGCTTACTAGTGGTAAATTAAAAGTGTTGTCAAGGTGTTAAATTGAACTGTTTTTCTGATTCACTCTTACCATAAAGTCTTTGAATTTTGCAGATTTGTTGGCCCCATCTGCAGCAATATGTAGCCCTAACTTTAAGTCTAAAGTAGAGTTGGGGATTTTAGTGACTTTTGAGATTAAAAATTATTATATAGTATTTATTTTCTATAAATACTTTAATGTTCTGAATGTCAAAAGCATATCATCCTGTGAAAGCATTTGTGCATGTTTATTATCAGGAATCATGTTTCACAATATCTGTCAAAATAATTGGGATTTATGATTTTTGACTTGATGTGACAGCCTTAACTTTAAATATTAAGTTCTGAGACTGGTGTGACAGTGAGTACACATGACCTTTTCTAAATGTGCACACAGAAAACTTCATAGGCTCATCAGCTGTTTTGTCTCCTGTAGATGTATGAAGTGTAAGATGAGAGGCGGCTCTGATGGTCCACCATACATGATGAAACAAATCCAACAATACTCCAAAGTGAACTGCTGCCTCGGCCGAAAGAAGACTTCCAGAGTCCCAACAACTGCAGAGATTCTTCAAGATTTTCACATCACAGGATCACCACATGCATTTACTGAACAAGCTGCACTACTGTAACTCAGACAAGTTGAGGTTGCTTGACTGAGACCAAACTGGAGCCCAGAGAACATGTTGATGAAGTAGTGAATAATCTGTGTGCTTCAGAAAATCATAAGTTTTATATTTACATTTTAGGTGTCACAAGTGTTTTCCTTGAAAATTTTCTCACAATACAAATGCTGGTAAACGTTCAGATTTGACCGATGACTGTCATAGTGTTGATCTGTTTGAACCTGAAAACAAGCTGTCAAAAGTCCCATTAAGGCATCATTTAGATGTCCGTTAAATGTCAAACATAAATGCCATTTTCTATCGAAAAGTTTTGTGTATTTTTCCTGGTACAAACATAATTGTGCAAATGCAACACTTGTTTCATCAAGAGCAGACCTCCACTCTCAGCCGACTCTCTTCCAGACTCCACTCTGAGATCACCTCCACTGTCAGAAGGAAGTGATGTCAGTATATGAAGTAAACAAATTAATAAATAAAATCGATAGCATGGCCTTCAAAGTTGTGTTGGGCAGATACTTCTGTTTTTTTTTGTTTTGTTTTAGTCATCAATAATGCATAATAAATTGGTGGGCACTTTTTTGTTTGGTGTAATGATCTCAAGCGTTTTCATTTCCTCGAGACAAAATAGTTTGTGCTGAAGTCTTGTCACAACCTGTGTTTACCTTCATTGTTTGAACTGTAAAAAGGGGATAAAGGTGGGATATATTCAGGATTTACAGATTCACCCCAATATGATTAATTCAATGTTATATGCAACACATGAAGGTAAAATGTGTTTAAGTCATTTTAATGATCCAGCTATTTTATGGTCATTTAGTAATAACTATTTTTATAGTGGTGAATAAAGTGATTCAAAGAGTCCAAAGCTAATTGTCATCAAGACTTGTTTTACGTTAGGAAGACATATTTTTCCACGTACGATTTCTGGTAATGTTCTATAAAGTCTCTTATCATTGAAATAGTGCTGTCACCCTGTTCAAATTTAATTTACAAAAATAAGGGTTTAAGGTTTAACCAGGATGATTTCACATGTGCTCATAATTCATGCATATGAGCATTAAACTATAGGAATGATTAATCTTGTGCAGAATCATACAGATGGAGAGTCACTTTGTGTATTTTGTTTGAATAAAAAACATATTTTCATGAAAATTAAAGTTATGACATGCATCAAAAAGTACAATTTGGGGCCCTTCAGTATGCAAGTAAAGATCATTTCCATTCTTAAGCAACATGTCATATTTGATATTCTTGGTCAGATCTCTCAACACAAAAGATTTCTCTGATTTCAGTGGGACTTTTCAATGCAAGTCAAGTAAAAAAAAAATAATAATAAAAAAATTAAACTCAGACAACAGGTAATGGCCTGATTTCCAAATGGGAGTAACAACAGCATCTTTGTGTTGTACATCATCTGAAAACAATAAAAAGTTAAGAAGGAGCTGTTGAACAGTCAAAATGTAACAATAAAAAAATAACATATAGCATGGTTCTATTTTGTATACTATTCCTGCAATTGTATTCCGTTTCTGTCCTTTATGTTGTGAGCACTTGGGTCTGATACTGAAACTTGAAAGGGGGTCACAAAATGTTGGATGCATCCAAGTTGGAACAGCATAGAGGGCAGCAAAATATATGCTCTTTCCATTTAAAAAAGTAATATAAATTATAAATTGAGAGTATAAAAAGGCAGAAAAAAAAGTAAAATCAGTTTTCCCCCATTTTACCTTTGACTGAGCAATCTGCTGGATGAGCTTAAACAAGCGTTTTCTATCTGTAAAACACAAATTCAACTTCATTTCACAATTTACATCTTCAAAATCAAATTAAATATACCCAAATATTAACTCACATTGGATTCCATTTCTTCATTCTGCCCAAGGGTCCAAAAGTCACTACGAGTCAGGCAGGACGTTTGTGCTCTCAAAATTAACTCTGTCTCAGGTCCATCAGCATCCAAAATTTACTAATAACAAAATAACAATTTACATGATTATTCAATTTCACAAGGAATGTCTTTTACAACCTGTAAATATCTCCTGGTCAATCATGGCTGGCTGGGTTGAGAGGACATGCTAGGGCTCTCTATCATGGTAAACAACCAGGATGAGTTTGCTTTGTTGCAAGATGCTCGGCTTGCTCCAACTTGGTCAACTTTTGGAACGGACTCACAATGGGATCCACATAAATCATTGTTTTTAAAGAGAAAAAAATGGGTCAAAAGAACAAGAAATCTATGGATGACAGTTTGTCTGAGCCTCATACCCACCACTGTTCAAAGTAGGGTCACTCTTCCACCAGTTGGCACTCCAGAGTCTTTGAGAAGAAAAAAAACAGTGACAAAACCCTTTTTAAAATTGGAACAATAGCCACACACATTTCTTGGTCTACATATTTATCCAGTACGGCTTGTCTCAGATCATTCAGAAGGACGTCTTGCACCCGATGTGACTCATGTCCTCTCTGAAGAAGCTGCTCCAGAAGTTTAGCATTGTGAGTAGATGGTGCCATGTTGTTATGGTAGCACTAACATCCAAACATTTTCTGGTGATGACCAAGATGTTGTTGGTAGAATTGTGCAACAGGCATGTTGTCAGTATAGACGGAGGAAACAGCCAAACTACGCCTAAGACTGAACATGCCAGTGTCCATGTTGCTGATCTATGTTGGTGTGACACAGCTCACAGGTTTAAAAAGGAACAGTGTTGTTGGTTGTTTGACTGTAGTTAATGGTCTGTTACAGCAAAACTCAAACAGTCCACTTTTCTGAGCAGGTTGAGGTGTTTGGCACTCATGTCAGAAGCAGGCACTTGATCAGGACTTGCTGGTATTGGTAGGAGACCAGGTTATGAGTCCTTGCGCATCCCACCAACAGCCAAACATTTTCTGGTGATGACCAAGATGTTGTTGGTAGAATTGCTCTCATGAGTGCATGTTTTAGGGCCGAAGTGGCTACACTGATGCCTGGCTAGGCACATGCTCAGGGCCAAGCCAAAGTCTCACCTGGTGCCACAAAGCAGTTTGATCACTCCCTCACCTGTCAGTGTCTGGTTTGGTTTCTCTAAGTGTGGTCATTATTTTTGATGTCGTAGAGTGTTCACGTGTCTGGATTACTGTGTTTTTGTGAGACATAAGTAATGACTTATCAGCTCATTGGTGGATCACAGGTATGTTGTCAGTATAGATGCAGATTTACAGCCAAACAGAAATAGTTAGCTTTACTGTTTAAAGTTTAAAAAGGCTGTACCCACCAGTGAAACACCTCTAAAATGGTCTGTTTTATCTTGTTTGTTTATTCTGCTCATGACACTTTTCATTGTGTTCACATGACTCAATGCTTTGCTCACCCTTGCGTTGACTTTTTAGGTTGTTGCCTGGCAGCTGCTCATACTACATTAATCAAAACAGAGTTATCTTATCATACTCCTGATAAGAATATGTTTCACAGAAGTAGAACAAATACACACGTGCCTGTTTTTAATTAATCCCCGCATTACTCATCTGGTTTAAAGGTGATGGAAAACCTGACAGCGGGCACAGAAGACTTTGACCTACAACACATTGATCATTTGGATGGATTTTATTGATTTTAAAGCTAATGTGACAGCTGAAAGTGTATGAAAACAAACGTGAATATTGTAAAATTGCACTTTGAGCGACTTGTGTTGCATGAAAAGTGCTATATAAATGAAGTTTGATTGATTGATAAAATGGACAAAAAATGAATATCACCCACTGAAGTCAGGGACCTACATTTGAAGTAGATCAGCAAAAAGTAACTGGTTTGCCCAAAACAAGGTGGTTAGGGGTGACAAGGGTTAGTTTTCACAACATTTTACAACCAAAAAATAGGATGCTGTTGTATCACATTTTTATAAAAAAGTTCTGCCACTCTTTTAAAATAAAAAAGTATTAAATAGTGAACAACACTCAATGCCATTTAATTTTAATTTTTAAAAAATTACGAGAATTGTCAAATACTACACAAAATGTGGTTCTACATATGATTTCATTTTTTTAAATGCAGTTTCTAGCTCAGAAAAATTAAAAGGTTTCACTATCTTTTGTCACTTTTTTATAAGACCACATTAACAACTTTCAAGACAACAATCTCTAGGATGCAGAGAGTCTTCAAATGTTCATCATAAGTCACTTTTAAAACAGTTTGATAGAGCAAAATTGTATGGTCTTCTTTTTAAAATTGTACTGACCAAAGTGGAATTTATCATTACGTCTTACAATCAGAGGCAAAATGAGTGAATCCAGCCTGTCTCCTGTGATCCAAAGCGTACTCTTCAGAGTTTGGTCTAATCCTTTTCTTTCTTTCTTTAGAAAACCTGAAATATAATTTGTAATAATATAGTTTGCCATATATTGACTCACTGTTGCCCCTTATGGTGGTTCTGGGAAGAAATTTACTACAACCTGCCTTTGACTAAACTACAAGACTTTAACATCAGAGATTCGAATAAATGGACAGTTGAACTTGTCCATTAAACTTAAAAGTCTGTTTTTATTCCACCTCTCTGGTAGCTGAAGTTTCAGTCATGCTGATAATCCTATCCCCATATTAAAATAACATTGGACATTCAGAAGTGACAGCATGTGGTGCGTTATCTTCGTACCACCGGATAGATTCTTGCTCTTGGATTACTAATTATAAGTAGGAGTAAAAACAACAGTACACAGATGTTTGTTATTTCATATTGCACTTTATTCAGCTCTGTGGAGGCAGAGCCGGGCTGAGACCTCAACACCGTCACAGATCAACACTTATTGCTTTCAGGCTCTTGGTCCACACACGTCGGACCCGTCTCAAGTATACTCACACTTCAACTTTGTGTACATGTTCATAAACTGTCTGGATCTGTGTGTGTGTGAATGTTCGTAGCAGAAAGTGAAGCTTCTCCTGTCTCTTTTCATGTGAGGGTAAAACGCTGAATGGACAGGGACCATGGGACAGATCTGACGCTGTAGAAAAGGCATGAGGGTTTACACATTAAGGGCACAGTGTGAACAAACAAACAAAAATAATACACTAAATTGATCTCTTTAAAATCTGCATCACCAAGAAATGTCTTTAACTTGAAAGTTGTGGCATATTTTAATTTTGAATAACAGAGAAATCTGAAGACAGAGGGGTACTTGGGTGCAATTTAGTTTTTCTCCTATGTGTTAAAAAACCCTGTGGGGCAGTGGAGTTAGAAATAAATTCAGCTCTTTCAACACTCTTCAGTGTCACTGTGGCTCTGAGAGAATTTACGTGTTTATTAACAAGCACAAACTTCATTTTAGTCTTGGTGTCAGTGTGGTTCCACAAACCCATTTTGTTTTGGTTTTGACTAAAAGCATTTACTTTTTATTAAAACATTTTTCTATTCAAAGCAGATGTTTGAACTACTCTGCATGTCTCCTCAGCTCGTCTAAAAGTTTTAGTGCTTTCAGCTACTTGGTTGATTACTTAGCTTTAATTCTGTTTTTCTGACAGTGAAGAAGGGCAAAAGTCTTTTTATTCAACATGCCCTGTACTCATCATGACCCAAGAATCAACGTCAGCTGTGTGTACATTTTAAACATGATGCAAACATGACAGAACTTTAGGACTGAATCCTGAGTGGAGAAAATGCACTATGGGATGTTCTGTTTTGTTTTTCAGTTAAATATTGAGATTTGATTTCCTGTATTTGTTTTTAGGACAAACATTCTTTAATGGATTAACAACAAAAACGCTAATGTCTACTTTGAAACACTGGTTCTCAACTGGTTGAGCCTCTGGACCCGCCACTTCTTAAAGAAGAATTTTAACCCAAATTTCCCAAAAGTTTGGAGCCAGTCATATTTATATTAGAGAAAACATTGCACAGTGGAAGTCACAAATGATACAACTGACCTGAGGTAGGACAAAATGGTCAGGTTTAAGATTTTATTTTGTTCTATTTCAGTGTAAAATAGAGTAAAATATAATACAAGGGAATATGCCTGATCAGGGCTTCAACACCTTCTAGGCTATTCAGGCACATTGACAACAGCAAAGACCACTGATGACAGCTTCACAACCCAATTTTGGGCCCTGACCAACCAGTTGGGAACCACTGCCTTTAAAACACTGAGTATTCATCAATTCAGTCACTTGAAGTGACCAGCATTTGTTTTTTAATCTTATAAATTAACATTACTAATTGCAATCGTGTCTTAAAATGTACATTTTGGCAAAATCACGTCTGATGAAAGCTTTTGATTTAGATCTTCTGTTAAATCCTGATACACAACTGTCCTACTAATGGTCTCCTTTGTGGCTCAACGGGGCCCTCTAGTGGACAGAGTGACTTAACGTGTCTCTCTAACCCGGATGGATCATCCTGCACCGCTGGAACTAACGTCCTGTCTTCTGTCAGCCATCATGGAACAAGAGAAGACAGACATATAGACATTAATCAAGTACTGTTTTTAATTAGAGGTTTTAAGTTTGTTATATGTATCAGTGTAAGCACTGTCCTCAGCCTTTAACAAAGATCTGATGTTTCCATGATTTAAGTGCAGTTTACGTGGATGTTTGAAAAACTTTGAGAAGTTCATCTAATTTTACTTTAATCAACACACCCTCCTGAGCCACTGTCTGTAAAATGCATAAAGATAGAGAAAATTTGACTTTAGAGAAAAATGTTGACGGGAGCAATCTGAAATCAGGATAGAGGAATCCACTGAACAAAAAGCAGGTTTTATAAGAAGAGAAAAGATTTTCTTGAGACCAAAGACTCCAAAAAGGCTGAGCAAAATCATTATAAAAATATTTGATATTTGATTGAATTCATGATAAGCATGTTGCAAATAGCTTTGTTTAAAACTTATACAGAGAATTGTCTATTACCTTAAATGCAGTTGTCTAACCTCTATAATCTCTGTTTTTTAAAAACCCAAATACAACATGTATCCAACAAAAAAAAATGTAACATCAAAATTTTTTCAAACATTAATCCTGTGACGGATAGATGAACTATTGGTGGAGAAAACCCAAAAGCCCTGTCATTAGTTATGAATACAATCATCAAAATTTACATTTTACATTATTTTACTATTTTAAAAGGTTGAAGTACAGTGTTACAACTGATTGTGGAACCATGCTGTGTGTTTGAAATGTTCAAAAAATGTCTGTTCTTAATTGATAATATCCCTCTTTATTACTCTTCGTGATTATGGGGCTGAAGACAGAGAGACTACACAACTACACTAACTAAAAAGGATAAGGAATAAAATCTGTTCTTGTTATAGGTCAATATAAAATGCTCAAAATGAATACTATTTAATATTTTCATAGCCCCTATGGCCTGTGGGGAGCAGTATAGCTCAGCTACATGTATCCTGTCCTGAGTGGGGGCGCTCACTCATTTGCCCTCAGGATAAAACACATCGTGTCACAATCTGTTGATGTAGGGGAAACAACAAAAAAAAAGGGTCACATGACTGGGATAATGCCAAATGGGTGACATGATTAGGATTTGTGTGTTTGTGTGTGTTTGTGTTGGGTATGTGTCTGCATGGTGTTTCTATCAAGGCATTAATGGTCCATGATGCGGAGGTTGCCAGAGACGATTTTGTTTTCCAGCATGGAGCCTGCTGGGATATCAATCCGATCTCCATGGTTGGCGATGATGATGACGGTGCCCTGGGAAGAGGAAGAGAGATGAGCTTGGTTTATGTTTGTCAGAGAGGGAGAGAAAGAGAACAGGACGACACAAGATTTAATCAAAGCTAACAACTGAAAGTATAAATCAATGACAGCACACTGCCAGCAGGGCAGGCCGCACACTTCTGAACACTTTCTGTTTGCTAGTTTTGAAATTCCTGTTACATTAGGCACATACCTCCTGGACGCTCTGAAGGTATAAGATAAAATTTAAAACTGAAGCTGACATAGGTGGTGGTGGGCAGCTGCTGGCACCATAAGTATGTGAGAAAGTGAGAGGTCTTAATGTTGCAGTTTTAAGTTATGTTCAAAGAGCTGCTCTATTACCCTGAGGAGACATGTTTAACACACTACAGAGCATATCAAACTCAAAAAAGCAAAATATGGGACGTTTAAAGTGCTTTAAATATGTATTTTCAGGCTTTTTCATTTGTTGTTATTCATGCATTTACACTCCAATGATTAAGTGTCTCACTCACTAACTTATTGTGTTGAATTAGAAAATATCCTATTAAAACTAAATTGTTTCATAGCAGCAGTGCAGATAGAAGCAATCAAAACAAAGATCTATGTTTTCACATTAAGTTACATGTTAAGTTAACCTAGGGGTGGGCGATACGGCAAAAATATATCACGATTTTTTAAAAATAAAATCACGATCACAATTTTATCACAATTCTTTTTTACGTTGATTTTTCTAGACTAATTTGCATGTTTGACCATTTTTTCCCCTACGTTTAACATATAAAACAGGTAAAACCCTAAAAGAAAAAAAAAATTAAAGCCAAATAAACTTTCTGAACAGGTTTTAATTTAAATAGTGCAGTTTTTATAAAAATGTGCAATAAATGAAAGGTAATGAACAACAATATCAACATTATCTCTTAAAGTGCAACAATTCAAAACAAATGTTATCTAACTGTAATGTGTATAACCTGAGTGAATAATACAGCTGCTTTGGAACGGATTTTTGTTCAGACATCTTCAAGCTTTTATCTCCCTTTCTCTTTCCAAACCAAACAGGAGATCCCACCATGCACTGCGCTTAATGTGCTACGATTGGTTAGTTGGGTGCGCGTTTAAGTCTCTGTGCCCACACAGACGATCTGACGATCTTTCTGCTTTATGAGATCATCCCCACGTTATAATCCTGAACGATTTAATATCGTCATATCGCACACCCCTAAGTTAACCCCTCTCTATAAAGGCTGAGCTCCCATGAAATATTTGTTCAAATGTGAACACAAACAATCACAATTTCAAGAATCTTAAAGCAGTGTTTAAAGTTCAAGCAAGCTTCAAAACTTAGAAATTAAAATTAAAATAAATTCTCAGAAATTCAATCACCTGTCTAATTCTTTGTATATAAATCAATACAGTCAATTTATTCTAAATTTTCTATATCGTCTGCATTACAGCAATAGCAGCAACAATAACTGAAAAACATAAAGTCCATGGGATACATAAGCCTGTTTTTTAAAGGATAATACATGCCTGTGTCTGATGCTGAGCTCACAGCAGCCTCCATGTCTTTATGGTTTGATGTTAAACTCTTTTCTGTGTACAATTTAGTTAAATAATTGAAAGTTTAGGAATAATGGATTAACCTTATATACAAAATAAAGTGTTTTTTTCAGTCTAGAGGAGAAGCACTTCACGTGTTTTTCTTTATGTTCTAATGAGAATAACGACCATCAAGTTAAAAATATACATTTGACTTGTGACTGAAGCCAACTAAAAAAGAAGTGATGAGACCTACAGTATTATGTTTCAGAGCCCTTAGAGCATCTCAGGCATCTTCTGCCATCATCACAGTCAGTAAAGCAGGGACCTCTCTGCCATACATGAACTAAACTTTTATCATTTCATATTTATTATTGAATCGACATGGTAGCTCCTCTGATATTTTTAAAATATGTAAGCTGTGATGCTTGCTGTCTGCTGCTGAATTATCCAGTGAAAGTTGACAGAGTTAAAATGTTTACCTTGAGAGAAACATTTTTCCCCAAGGTGACGTCTCCAGACACAGTGAGGTGGTCGAGTTCCAGCATGTCAGGGATACTCTCAAATCGAGTCAGATACTCCTGAACCTGAACGCACAGAGAGGAGAAAAGTTTGAGCATTTTTTAATGAATTTCATTCAACACGCTGTCGGGCACAAACCTCAAACCTCTAACCATTTCTTTGGTTAGTTTTTTCATATGTGCTACTGGTGATCTTTCATGTTTGTGAGTGAGATCAAAAAACTTTCAGCAAAATTAAAGTAAAAAATGAGTTATCGGAACTAGGGCTGAACAATTAATTGCAAATTAGATTAAATCGCAATATGGCTTGTTGCAATTTTCAAATCCCATAAGGTTCAATATTTTTAGCCCAAAATGTGTTGAACATTTTTGCATCAATATGCAGTTCTTTGCAATTTCATGCCTATTTTTTACCTCTATTTTTTACCTCTATTCATACACTTTTTTTCCCACTTTTGGACCATTTTTACCTTTTTTAACCCTGTTTTTACAACTTTATGCCGATTTTGCCCCCATTCATCTTTTTTGGCCACTGTCAGAACCATTTTTGGAATTTTTACATGATTTTTTAAATTTAATTTCAAATTTAATTCTCAATTTTGCTTTTATAATCAATTTTCCTAAGCCACTTTTGGGGTTTTTTTTGCCAATTTTTCCCAATTTTTTTGCAATTTCATACCTATTTTGCACCTATTTATTAACCTTTTTCCACTTTCATACCATTTTACCCAGTTTTTACAATTTCATACCTATTTTGCTTTTGTTCTTCACTTCTCCACTTTTCTCAAATCTTTCATCCTTCGATTAATTTCATGTCATATTGGTTTAACTATAAAAATATCTACTGCTTGTGTTTGTTTAAGAATACATAAGATGAGGAACATTAATACAGTTGCAGAGTAAATTGCAATATTGGGGAAAAAAAATTCTATTAGCTTGTTTTCTCAAATCGTTCAGCCCTAATCAGAACTATATAATATGCATTCATTCAGTAATAAAGCTTTTTTTTTTTCATTTTATGAAAAGAAGCAATTTAAGACGAGAGGTTTGTGCCCAACAGCAATGATTTTGTTTGAAAAGATTTAAGTCTATCAATGAACACTTCTAAATCCTCTTAAATTCTACTAAAGCCACTAATTAAAAATAAAAAAAACAGTTCTCAGAATAGAATCTAATAGAATCTTGGAATCACATAAATTTCAAATAGTTATTACCTTTACAGAGTTAGAAAAGTCAACACTGCGTAAAACCGTACTGGTCCATGCAATAGGGCAGCAGAAAATCAGTTTACAAAAGAAGAGGGACATTTAGCCAAGTGGAGACTCAACATAAAAAAGATGAAAGTAGTGGATATAAAAGTTTAAATACTGGAAATGCAAAATGTGCTTTTCAAGCTGAGGCCCTCTAACACAAATAAAGTAGAGGAGCACGAACCTCAAAAAAGGAATTCCTGACATTATTAGCTGAGTTATAATGTAGTTAGTCTTTAAAAGTTCCTGGATCCACACCTGGATATGGATCACCACCAAAATCTAATCAGTTCTTTATCATAAAATCCTCCTGAAATTTTATTTAAAATCCATACAATTTTTTTGAGGGATCTTGCTAACAGACCGACAGACAAACAGACCAAAAACATAACCACTTTGACAGAGGTAGTGAATACATCCTTTAAGGGATAACTTATAAAAATGGCCAACTACTTGTACGTGTGCATGAATTTAACATGAACACTGCAGTTACACAAAAATTACACTTTGCCTTCAATTTGTTGTTCATCTGTTATTTATAAAATGAAAAATCCATGTTTTTATTTTATGTAGCAATTGATAAAATAATAAAAAGTGGATTATTGAGAAAAAATGTACAAAATGTAAATTTAATCTACTTACATTATAAGCCCTTTGAACATAACTTGTTCTTCTACTAACCACTCTACACAAACGTTCTTCTTTGAATCCCAACTTACTTGGTTACACAAGTTACAATAAAAGAATTTGTTGGTATGGTACAGTTGGTACGGTTGGTACGGTTGGTATGATTACCTTGGTGAATGAGCTGCCTAGTTTGACATGTGGTGTTGTGGGGAACTCTCTCTTGGGGCTCATGGTGAGCGAGCCGGCTTCCAGGCTGTACAGGTTGGACATGACCAGCAGCAGGTCGGACGTGGTCTTCACAGGCAGGAAGCGACTTCGAGGTACATTGATGCCCAGAGCGTTGTCAAAGCATTTGATGGCAGCGCCGACAGCTGTCTCCAACTGTATGACATTCTGTCCGCCATCGAGGGTCTAATGACAACAGAGAAGGGTGAAGAGGAGGATTGATTAACAATATTATCAATACTATATCATCAATCAGACTCAGTTTGTCAGGTCTAGAGCTGCTGGTAGTTAGCAGTCTGTTCTTCATACTACTGTCCATAAACTACTGTCAGTTTTAAACATAGCAGAACTTATGAGATTAAAATGTTGTTCTATGTACTTCATTAATTTTAAGGTTATTCCCTCTTTACAGATACATTACATCAGCCTGCCTATGGCTATAATCTGGCACATTTACATGTTAAATTCCATATATATGCACTGACCCCTACTTTAAATAAAGAAATAAACACACTGAAGAACTCTAATAAGAAATTTGGAAATTTACTCCATGAACATCCAGGACATTTTGCTCTTCCGTTTATTTTTTTGGTGTTTCAATGACTAATAAAACAGTTAAATGTTAAAGTGTATGTATAAAGGCCCCATGTCCCGGTGTGTTTGGCCAGTCGCATCGTGTCCTGGGTGTCTATTAAGCAAGGATTTGATTTAGGTTGTATAAAATAATAAAAATGCAATCACTGTTGAGCATCAGATGAAGCTCTTTTTCACTCCGCTTTTGAAACGCTCAGGTCAGAGGGGGTAAGGAGGCTACGATAATGAGCTCTGTGGGGATTGGCTGCCCAGATGATGCCTAATGGAGGGTTGGAGGAGGAGTTTTCAGGCCGCATAGCAGACATGGTGTCCGCCTGATGAGCAGAAAACACAAATGTAGGTGGAGGCTGTATAGCCATTACATAAAAAACCTAAAGAAGTAAAAACTGAGCATATTTAAGAAGAATTTTCTTTTGGGAGGCCCAGCACATATCACCATGAACTGATAGTTTGGTTGTGCTCTGCTTCACAAGCTTTTTCTAAACAACATAAGAGGCAAAGAAAATTACATTTTGTATGACATGGGACTTCCCCAGTTCAGTGTTAGCCAAAGGTAGCAGTGTGGCATCATCACCACACAGCTCTTTCTACCTGTGAATATCCAAATGCATGTGCCTATTATACATTACTTTAAGTGAGTAAATACATATCCTAGCTATCACTGCTTAACTGAGAAGATATTCTGTTTCTAAATGACAGGAAAGGATATATATATATATATTTTTTTGTTGACTGAGTGCACACATCCTATGTCGGCACATAGAAATACTGTCTCTGAGTCTTAATTTTAAGTTTAGGGGATAATTACCTTGTCCTGCAGCCACAGAGGTGAACACTACAAACAAAAATGAGACTCTGAAAGCTTTCACAGAACAACAGTGATACATCAACAGGTGCTAATGGGTCACAGGTTGGTGTAACTGTCAGAGGGAGTTATGTAACACTTAGTAAATGGACACTTTTATCTTAAGTGCCTCGAATGAAGCTTCGGCCGTGTTCAATAGAGATTCTGCACCACTCTCTTCCTAAATGGGACAACACGCTTATGTAAAGCCACACAGCTCTCTCAGCTATCTCTGGTTACATAATACTGGCTATGACACTGTGTGCGATTCTGTAACCTGGGGCTGGAAAATTTCATCTATAGGCCAAGGAAAGCAGGATATCAGGCACAGCGCTCAGGTTCAGTGGTGAATTAATTCCAGTGGTGGCAATTTGCATACCCTGAGGTGGTGCTTCTCCACCACAGGAGGCGAGCGGAGGTGGCATGTCATGCCTCCAAGTGGGGACAACCGAAATAACATCAAGTCACATCAAGTCAGATCGGTTTGCTGCACTGTCTGAAAAGGGACCACAAGCTTTGGTAGAGGATAAACAAGCGCAGCGAGGACACCGAGCTCTAAGATAATGTTTAAAAAAACATGCAGGTATAGATTTAAAAGTCTACCCATCTATTATGCTATTGCCCATAATCTTTTGCAGATCATGTGACAGTGTGCTAACCTGCATCATTTGACTCTGAGATGTTTTTTTTTTAAAATATATTAAAACTCACTAGTTCTTCTGCAATGTCCTGAATCTAAGCCCCCTTGCTCTGCTAAAATATACTTTAAAAACAGTTATATTGTATTTACTAGCCTGAAATGACAGACAAAATGTCTCTACAGTTTCAAATGGATTCTGAAGCCCTTTTTACACATGAAACTATATTTTCTGCACCTGCTTGATCCTATTTGGCTTTCACATTGGTAAGTTTCCCTGCAGTTTGCATGTCAGTCAATGGAGGGGTGTGGTAAGGAGACATACTACACAGGCAACTTATAAATGTCAGAGTAAAGTATGTGTGAAAAACCCTGCTGTAATAACTATGAATAATAATAACTAAAGGACTTTTAGTCTGGCAGTGGTGTAAGGGGAGGTATTCTCCTCTATTACAGAATGTAAACATTTAAGTGACACTTAGGTAAAGACTATTTGAACAGCATTCCTGGTGTTGTATAAGGGTCTAAAGTGCCTAAAAGTTAGAAAAAGAAGAACACTCTATGGCTGCCACAGTATGTAAACACGAGATGCTTCATCAGGATGGAAAACTAAAAAGCTGGTGCTCGCTGGTGACAGCTTTGTCCCTGTGCTTTTACTCTCTTGACCTTTGCTCTGGTCATATCAATAGGTAAAAAGAAAAAAGGCAAAACAACCTAAGAAAAGCATGGGTAACTCTGAATGTGAGAATGAAGATAACCCATATGAATGAAGATATAGCCCACTCTGTTGGTCATAATGTATGTCCTTTTTAATAAAATATTTAACTAAACACAAAAGTTCCTGGCAGGCCACTGCATGTACTATATTTTAAGCATATATTATTGTCCCTGCTAATATCCCAGTTGATTGGAAAACATATTAAAACAACAAGTTGACAAAATACCAACAAGGCTAACCTGTGTCTTATGGCTAAAATGGTTTTCATTAAGTGCCCATCTAAATAGAAATGTACTTCCTTGGGTTGGACACTGGGAGGCATGATTGCGATGCTGACATGTCTACAGACATCCCACAGTGAGGATCATAGGCTTGTTCCTACATGGCAAGATACAGGGTCAAGTATTGTACATGTTTGACTAAAGAACAGTAAAATCTAATCAGATAATCTTCAGAATTATCTACAGTAGGTAGTGCATTTACCAGAGGATGAAATGAACACATACAAATCAGGCTGATGATCCTGGGGTGTGTACCCTGCATTACTCTCCATCTTTTCTGCATTGAGGGAATGGTGTGAAATCACACAATGTATAAACACATATGAGAGCCAAAAAATACACTGAACTGGCAAAGAAAAAACAAGATTTAGCTTTTGAATTTGCACTTTAAGTGGCTTCTGTTGGGAAACATTTGTGAGGATATCATCCTACATACACTGATTATATTTATCTTGAGCTTTCCCACACACAGCAACACTTTACTTCAAAGCAAAAACCCACACAGTCTAAACTTGGGTCAAAGTAGGGCAGGTGCTAAACCTGAGGGATGACCAGAAGACTGGATTAGTTCAAGCTCCCTTTCCCTCGTTCCTTTGTATGCAAAAACCTCACATGGACGACAGCTGGCCCAGAGTGGAGCTGTGCAGGGCTGAAGCACCAAAATGTGGGTTTCCTTAGCTTTTATTGAGTTATGATTTATTCAGTGAGGGGGGGTCTCAGAGGAGGTGAGTGGTGCTCTTCACATCTACAGTATGTTTCCTGGCACATCAGGACAGCTAAGTAAATACAGGGAGGCTGGTGGTTTGTTACTGAGAGTGAACTGTGTCATTGCAACGTATTGAACACTCTGATATGCAACTAATGTCGATGTTTGATATGGTCTTCCAGTGAACAATTACAGGGACTTTTCTGAATCCCTTCACTTTGATAGACTCTTTACTTTATCGAGAGGTGAAGGAGGATCTTTCAGAATGGAACCGATCAGAGGACTTGCCCTATCTCTGCAACAGAAGGCACAGAAAATCGTGGAAATATGACTGTGGAAGAAGAGACAGACTATTCAAAAATCCTCAAAACGCTAGCAGTACTTTTCTTTTTCTTTTTAGAAACAAGGCTCTAAAGATTAGGCAAACACAAAATACCTTCTTTTCAAATCTTTCAGCCGACATTTAGACCTTTTTCAAAGACATGTTGGGGCAAAACCTGAATTCCAACACTGGAAAGTTAAAGTAACATGATTCTTTTTGGTAAAACTAGTTTAAATCTATATAATTGGTTGCTTTAAACAACATCTAAAAAACAGCATCTTTTTAAAATGCTGAACAACATAGAACAGCACCCTCCTCGTTTTTCTACACACAGAGTAGTAATCTGTAAAACGGCAGCCAAAAAAATTCGATCCTATGTCGATACACAGCTTTGTGATAACTATGGACCCTGATGATTTTCATTTCTGCTTCAATGTTAACAAGGGCTTTAAACTGCCAGCATAATTGTGTGGCATCTCACATGCATAACACATGCCAAGAATCTTGAGAAGGCTTGCCAATTTTTACTTCAAGCCGCACATGTCCCTCAGTTACAATTCCTAATACACATCTATCTATCTGTATATATATACCACAGAAAAGTTGAACGTGATGAACACTTCTGTTTATGCTTTTTAGAGAAAAAGCCTGATTAAGTTTTTCTTGAGCGAAACTCCACTAAATTGTACAGGCTGCTTTTATTTTGTAGTTTTGCTGTGTCTAGGGCCGGGTTAAAAAAAATCAATTTAATCGATTTTAATCAATTTCCCTTTAAATGGTTCATAATCGATCCATAAAATCAAAAGATTGATCTTTTAACTTGGGTAGCTTTTCTTCATGGACTGTCCGAGAAGCAGCCTGTTGTATCAACTCTGCTAGTCTCGCGTTTAGCGCTGCGTTCCACTGAACAAGATCTGGTGAGATGTTACTGCAAGCAGTTAAACAACATGGCAGAAGCGAGTAGCACTATAGGGGCACCACCGTAGAGTTTAAAAGTTGACGTTTCAACATATGTCAGATTAACAAGCATGAAAGAAAAGACAAGTTGGACAAAAAACAAGTAACTTGCAGAATATGCATTAATGCACATCATTAATATGTGATTAATGCAACTGCTTTGGGTTCAGTTCTTAATGTGAAAAAAAAACAGTTTTAATAATGTACCAGGTCAAAAAGTCATTTAAAGCATTATTTTTACTGAGATAACCCAGACTGAACAAATTTCAAATCATGAATCGAATCGATTGAGACCTTTTAATATCTAATCGATCCAGAAAATCTAAATCGATACCCAGCCCTAGCTGTGTCAGTTAAAAAAATCAATCAAGCCATTTGTAGTCAGAGTTTTGTGGTTCTTTCTGAAGAGAGACAGGACTGTAACAGCAGGGAGACACTGTCAACATGCAGCACACAGGTAACTGGTATGAACTGTCTGCAAAACAAACAGCTATTCTCAAGTGTTCATCTACCTCTTCAGATTGCTCCTTCGGTTTTTATAGGTTTTTATACTTTTACTGACTTTTATCCTCTCTATTGCACATTTTAATTGAACTGGTTTGTGGAACTAAGGTAACTGAAGCAAACAAGCCCATCTCTAGGTCAACAAGGGCCACTATGATGAAAATCATTATTCCATTTAGAAGCACTGCTGCAACCAGTGGTTACAAAAAAGTAAGTCAAGCTGCGAGGAAGTCTGGCATTTGTCTAATTTGGCAGCATAAATGTAAATTAAATATGACTAGTCAATCTGAAAAACTATCCATGATATAGAGATTTCATCAGGGGACTACTCTGGTGCTGCAAATCTAATATTTGATGGGTGCTGGTTGATGGTGGTTGTGCCTTCAGGCCCCACGTACAGAGGCTGTTGTTTGTGGCCCAGATTAAAATCTGATCTTCTCATTTTTCTCTCCAAAGTTCCCTACTCTACTTACTGTCTAGTCTCTTAAATACAAAAGCAAAAATGATAGAAAAAATCTGACACTTAGTGGACAGGTTCTGCAGCTATCAAGGAGCCACTTCCTTCAAAGTGAAGTGAATTTACAGAGCACATCTAAAAGATTCAGGAAATGATTGTTTCATGTCTTTTGTTCAGAATAAAGTGAACACTGTTTCTGCTGCTACAACAGGCTGACCCTCTTGGTAAACAGAGTAAATTCCATTCTTGATATCACTTAAAGGAACAGTTGAACCTCTTCGCCATTTACCTGTGAAGTAATAAAGAGAAAACAAGCATAGTTTGGAAATCTCTGTTGTCTGTTGTATGGAATTATTCTGCTGTTCAGGTGAAGACATAACAGAGATAAGGCTCATCAGTTGTCCTGATGGAGGCTGTTGTAAAGCTGTTTTAACCAGGCTTGTTTTTAAGGTGCAGTATGTAAATGTTTTACCATACCATGTGCTTCAAGAAAATCCTCAGAGGTCAATGTAAGTCAAACATTGTGTTGGTGAATTACGACACCATGGTCACTGACTCTTTTGATTTTATTGCTTAAGTCTACTCCCTTTTATTCAAAGACTATTTTGGCTATCCTGCCTTTACCAAGTAGATAGGAAAGTGGTTGGAGCTGTACATCTGGAAAAAAGAGTGAGAACTGAACTGCAGGCATTGGACTGCACCAAGGCTGCTCCTTTTGAGGACCATACTTTTATACATAGGGCACGACCTATCCACTAGGCCAGGGATCATCAACTACATTTGGTTCCTTATTTCCAGGTCTGTCATATTGTCAACCACTGACACATGTCCACCAGACCACCTGGCTGGATATTTGGTAATAATGGCCAACTGCTGAATTTCTGGTAAATGGATCAAACATACAGTCATGCTTGATAAAAAGGTTTTGGGGGCTGCTTAAATAGGTATGCATTTAATAAAAGTATGAAAAACCTCCTTAAAACTACAACATTTAGCACATTTTCAAATGTGATGCTGTTCTAGTGACCTTGGGAAGCTTTGTTGGGCCTCCTGTTGATTATCACTGCACTAGACCATTGGACCACAGCTCACTGAAGTCAATGATCCTCAGTCCTCTGTGGCTTTCTGAAGAGTCCTGACTTGGGTCCTGTTTACACGACAACATTTTGGACCGTCCAATCCACAAACTTTTGAAACCAGGGTCCAGAGTGAAACGTTTTGAAAACGTAGCAGTGTCCGGCTCTGTGTTGACAGGATTCAGCGTTTCAGGGGTAAATGCTGACATCAATGCACAGTATGCACAGTATCTTTCACATGAAGGTTGTGCATGCACACCAGGAACAACAACAGCTTCGGCAGGCTACTGAGCAACATGTGTGCTGCCTGCTGTGCTCGCTTTGTGATCCAAACAGAACTATCCAGACAGATTTGTGGCTGTCTATGTTGAATATGAGCTAGGTGGGAGGGCAGTGTTTGTATTTTATTTTGTATCCTTTGACTCTGATCTGTTTGTGTGTTTGAATGTACAGTACTTCGTGCTACATTTATCTATCAAAATTGCTTTATTAATAAAGTTTGATTGATTTGACTGAATTGAGTTTACTAAACGTAGGGAATTCTGCTGTTCTCTATCAGATATCTCTGTAAAAAAAAAAAAGAGTTAAAAATATTTGGAGAAAAAAGTCCCCAATAATGAGGTGTAAGTCCACATTCACAGATAGTCATCAGAATGAAAGAAATTCAGGAAAGATCCACTTTAAGGTTTTTGCACATACAGCTAGCTATATCTTCTATGACTAAGTGTTGAGCATATCTCTTTTCCTTATTGACTGTAATTTTTGAACCACTTTATAACTCACCTTGGGGTTGACTATTATTTCCAGGTCCATGGCTTTCTGTTCCTGTAACCTCTTGATTGCAGCCAGTGAAAGCCACAAGTTGTTGGTGTTGAAGATTTTGAATTTGGTAACCGATTTGAATTCATCCACATGGGCCTTGGGGACTTGTGCGATCTCCAGCAGACGCAGTTTTCCTTCATACTGGATCAATGTCCCACCCTGAAAACCAGAGTCAAATGCTTCAAAATGCATCCAAAGAGTTGAGAGACAAATGAAAAAACAAACAAAAAAAAACAAAACAGAAAGAGTATTACAAAATGTTTGGGAATGTTGAAACACTTATTTACGGTTAATCTTTTGGCCTTTATCATTTATTAGGATAGGACACTAGGCAGAGCTCAAAATTGGAAGGAGAAAAAGTGGGAAACATCCTCAAATTATTTCTGAATTTTCAATGCTACCCCCTCAAGAAAAACAGCCCCTGTATGTTTGATGTTCAGAATTTATTACCACTTACTACAATAACCACTGACTGTACATGTTTTGGTTTACATCATTTTAATTTAACTGCTTCTTCCACTGAGATTTGTTTTGACTGCATAGGAGCAAAGACGTAAAATGTTTGCTCATAGGGCAAGGTTTCTCCAAAGACACAAGGACACAAGGACTAACCAAGAAAAGTGTGTGTTTGGGGTGGCAAATATTTTATTTGGGGATTTAAGCATTTAATTAAAATCCTTTCAAGGTTTTACCCCATTGCTTGCCCTAATCTTTACACTGCTGCTCTTATTGTAAGGCGAAATCTGTTTACCTGACCCAACCTGCTAAGCAGAATAAAGGGGACAAGAAGAAGAAATGTGTGAAGGGAGACTTGGCTGGTGGAGTCTGAATGAAACTTTGCAGCTTGACAAGGCCTCTGAACTCCAAGTGAAAATTAAACAGATTATTCTAGGGCTGGAGATGTAACCCAGAGTTTGTATGCTGGAGAAATGGACAATAGGGAATATTATTGCTGAAACCCAACAGAGCTCTTTGACTCAGAGGAAATTTTCCAGTACTGTTGCTTCTGCACCTTTTGGAATATTTGTCTTTTTTTAATTATTTGCAATGCATTGCCTTCCTTACATTTTGGATGGATTGTTCAGTGTTGAGTTGTGACTGAGTGTTTTTGGGACTTTTGGGTTTGGAGCGAGACCACTTTTAGATTTTAGCCTCTCATTTAAAACAGACCTGGAACACTGGACTGGGAATCAAACCTTTTGAACATTTTATTCTTTATTTTGTTTTTTTTTTCTTTGAGGGGGGGAGAAACAGGACTTCAGTGACCAAGTAATTTGTGTTGGAAATTTCGCTAGGGATGGGAAAATTTGTGTAGTGGGATTTTTCATCACTGAATCAAATTCAAACCTATAGAGAGCTCTTCATGGTGATCTTTTTGTCCTGCTATTTAAGGGGGATTTTCAGGGCTCTGTAATCGTTTTTCAGATACACTACACTTAGTTTTGAAAGCGTAAATGACTATGCTTTGAAAATTAAGCTGATTGTTATAAACTTTCCATCCATTTTTGTGGATCGTTGAGAGTAATATAGCTCTGTACAATTACAAACCAATCATACCTTTACATCAGCACGCGTCTTATCCGTCACCTCCATAATGAACTCGCAGCGCTTTCCGTTGGGCTGGCTGACCAGGTGGTGCAGGATGTGGAGGTCCACGGTGGCTCCCAGGTTGTCGATGTTGGACACAAAAATATATTCTTTGCCCTGTGCAATCAGCTGATCTAGCAGACCTGAGTTATAGAAGCTGGCGTAAATGTCACCATGGCCGGGAGGGTACCAGCCATCCGCATTCTGCCCCGTCATGCTCAGGTTTGTGGACACAGGGAGGAGGGACTCCTTATTGATGCGTGGGTATCTAGAGAACAAAACAATTAAAAAACAAAAAAACGTTGTAACCACCATGCTTCAGGGACTACCTGCTGCATAACAACATCATATATGTTTTCAAGATTATACATGTTTTAAATAGTCGGCTTTGATGCCTTTGTGCTGACGGGATCAGGGGTGGCACGTTTTCAGTCTCTCCATCAGTTTGGCCATCCTTGTAATAACAAATCTCAAGAACATTTGGAGAGATTTTATTTGAGCTTTGTTCACCTTGAAATGAGGATGTGCTGAAGAGACCTTGGAAGTCATAAAAAGAAGGTCAGGTTTGAAGGGTCTCATGACATCCACAAGATTTTCTACCACTCATAATACAGTACCCTTAGTCAATAAACTTCCATTGTCAAGCACTTGTGTACTATGCCAGTGGCTCTAAGGTCACCCAATGAGAGGGCACAAGATGCACAGTTACTAGGTAAGATATGTGCTGAAATGAGGGTGATAATTCCAAATACTACTTAGAATAAAAGTTTGCACATGACATAAATGATTTAGGGGTCTTCTACTATAACCACTCACAATGTGGGGCTCCCTGAGCTCCTGGTACTGTTATTTCAGGGGTCACAGGGGGGTCATCTTAAATGCAAGTGGCAACTTTAAACCAAACACCACTGCTGCTGGTCATAAAACAAACAGGCTAAAATCAGTTCAAAGATAGCATAAGTTATGACATGACTAATATCAAATGATAAAACTATTGACTGGTAACAATATATCACACACTTGACTTAAATATCTTAATTTGTTGACAACCAGAAACAATTTTGTTTAACAACGCAAATTTTGAAGGGTGGGTTAGTAACCTTTAGATTTGGTCTTGAATTAAAAGTTTAAGATGATTTTACAACTATAAGGAACATGTGGAGATTATGTAACAAACACTAATACATAGGAATAGGTTGTTCTCATTAATATATCTGTTTTGGAATCTATTAGATTAAACAGCATTGAGACAAAGCATGCAGGTATATCTCAAAAAATAAGAATATTGAGTTAGTTGAGCTTATGGACACGATCAAAGTGACCCAGGCCTCTATAACTCCCCAGCAGTTTCGCAGGTTAATAGCCTCCATCTCATGTCATGCTGGTGCAGTAATTTTTTTAGATGGTGTAAAAAAGAAGTATTAAGTGCAAAATGAAAGAGCCATTCTAAAGGTCTAAATGACTGTATTATTATCCTTTTTTTTATTCTGATTAGCCCTGATGCACCTGTACCAGACTGATTTTTGAGATATTGGACCTTTGCTTCTCATAAGCTGTGTGCGGTAAAACAATATCAAAATAAAGAAAGGGCTTTAAAAGTTGGACTTAATACTTTTGGTCTTTGACAAAAAACCAAACCAAAAAAAAACCGTTTGCTTTTTCTGTTTTTTGGGGGGGGGTTAATAAAAAAAGTGACTCATAACTTGCTCACTGCAGAGCCACAAGTCTCTCCACATGTTCAGTGGATAAAGAGCAGAGACAGAAAACAGACATTTGATGTCAACTGAAGCTAAGTGGCAAACCAGGTGATATGTAAATGTTTTCATCTATAGTCACTGTAGGACTTCCAACACCATCAAGGCGTAAACTTTTCAAGTTTTTCCAAGACAGCAGACGAGGCAACAAGCCAAAGAGCTGAGCCATCACAGCACCACGTCTTCCACTGATCAAAGGGTTTGTAAGAGGGATCTGCGTCAGGATGCGTTACCCAGCCTTGTGATAATGAACAGAATGGGGTGGAGTCCACAGAAGTTTTGGCAGCTTGAAGATACTTCAGAGCTGAGACGAGCTGGTCAGGTGCACAGGCAGAGCTTTTAATTTCAGATTTTATCCCAACCAAGTGATCTGTGAGGATGTTTCTAATGAGCGGCTCTGACACCGAGTCAAACACTTCAAAGGTTTTCCTCTTTGACCCCAGTCTTTGAAATATTTGATCCAAGATGGTTAAAAACAACCTGTTCTGCTCCAGAAGGAACAGATCTCACATCAAATGAGTAAACTTAAGCTGTTCAAAGACATCGGTGCCAAAATTTCTCTTTGCTCATAACTCTCCTTGGAGAAAATGCAGAATATCTTTTATTTATTTTAAAACATCCCTTTCGAAGCATATTTTAATTTACATAGCAGCTTTTTATGACTTTCTTTGATTTATGTGCAAGCTCATAAAAGTAACAGCTGGACATACTGGTTCTAAGAATTACATTACACTTTGCCTGATTTTTCAAGGAACTGTTAAAAAAAAAAAAGTAAGAAAAAGACTAAATCTAAAACGCCTGAAGAGGGTTTTCAAACATCTGGAAAAATTTGAGCTTGTCTATCTGTGATTAATTATTGATGGATTTAGCTACTCAAGTGCTTCACATGATAAAAAGGAAGACATTAAAATACGTTATATATATCCAAATCGTTCCTGCACCATTAGTTTTAATCCTCCTATGATCACATCCATTTTCTCTTTATCTTATACAAACACACGCTGCATATACATCTGTTTCAATATTTATATCATATCTATATAGTTAAAACTTCAGTGTTCATCCGTAAAACTCCTTCACCGCATTTTTTGTAACAATATTAAGTTATGCTTTTGTTCTTTTTACCCCTTTTCTATATTTGTGTATATATTCAATATTTTTATACAATATACACCCAAGTCAATTTTGCACAATTCTACCTTTTTTTTAGACTTTATTGTATTCCTTCTTACCATTATATTTTTTCTTATTCTAACTAAATGGTGATTGTTTTTGCATAAATTTGCTAGGTCGAATTCAAAGCCTTGTATGTGCAAATGTACTTGGCAATACCAATTCTGAATCTGATTCTATAACAGGCAGTAAACTATCCTTACTTTTAGTCAATTCTTTTTTAAAATGCATTTTTGGGGCATTTTGGGCCTTTATTGATAGGAGAGAGACAGTGGATAGGCCCGAAAGGAGGTGAGAAAGCAGGGGAAGACACTGCAAACCGGTCACAGTCTGGACTCGAACCTGGACTGGCAGAAGCATGTACATGGGACGTGCATGGTTGCTAACCACTCCGCCAAACCAGCACCCCACTTTTTGTCAATTCTTAACCTTGATCATAGACCTATTTTGGTCTTGTGCTGACTTCTATTTTGACAGTTTAACCACAGCCTCCCTGGTGATACAAACTTTTAGAGCTATTATCCGACACAAAGCTGCCATGTTCTTATGTACTCAGGCGGCCTCAGTTGAGCTGCTCAAGCCTGCCTGCCTACACTTCACTGCTCCCACTGCAGAGAGCTTTGCCTCCTCACCCCAGCTTCTCTGTGCTATTCACTGACATTTTTATGTCTGTGGACACTGATTAAACATTCAATTCAAGTTGGGACTATAAGAATTATGTGATAGTAACAAGTATAGAAACATAATGATATCCCTGTTAGACGTAACAAACACTTCAGACAACAAGTGAGGTTTCCTTGCATTTTTTTAACAACTGAAGGTCAATCAGTCACCCAAACTCTGTGTTTTTTGGCAGCTCTGTGACTGTCTAGCAACCTTTGTTCTCCCCACCTCTTTCCTACTGACAGCTGGGATTTGCTCAAGCAACCCTGAACACACTAAACTGTACTGATGATGAATGGATAAGTGTTAAGGGCCTTTATTTTTGTTGGCAGTATATCCATATAATTTCATTTTACTAGGGCTGTAATCAACCAAAGAAATTGTTGGTTGACTGAAACACAGCAATTGTCGCACTCAAAATCAATTAACGACTCATTGTAAATCGACCACTTCCGCTGTGTTTCTTCTCTTTTCAACACAAGACTCTTTGCTTTCCAGTCTTCATCAATGAAATGGACAGTCACTGCCTGAAAGGAGGTGAGAAAGCAGGGAAGACACTGCAAACCGTCACAGTCTGACTCAACCTGGACTGGCAGAAGCATGTACATGGGACGTGCGGCTGCTAACCACTCCGGCCAAAAACCAGCACCCCCACTTTTGTCAATTTAACTTGATCATAGACCTATTTTTTGGTCTTGTGCTGACTTCTAATATCCAGGTTCCAATGTTTTTCTTGGCCTCCCGTGACACCAATAGGCCTCATACCCTCAGAAATAAAACTGTCAATTCGTTCTGTGATGTCGTTTTTGCATTTGGGTGTTAATATGAGGCATAAAATCCAGCGCGGACCAGCCCGTTGCCCGCTGCAGCGCGGGCAGCAGGCAGGTGCGTATGCAGCTATAAAACGAATAGACGATTATTAGACTAGAATATTGAAATGTTCTTAAATAAAAATCTTGAAATGAACGATAAATACATTAAAATCGTGTTCTAAGACATGATGGTGGTGCTCAGAAAATACCCCCATTTCACTTGATACGTTTCTCCTGATGAAATGAACTGCAGGGGAAGAAAAAAAAATTGACACATTTGGTCGACCAATCAGAATTTTGGTCGTCTGAGCACGCATTGACCAATTAGTCGACCAGTCGACTAGGACTTTACAGCCCTACATTTTACCAATACATGCAAAAAAGCAAATAGCAACTCAAATCTAAACTAAAAACTTCTATTTTTATGAACCCTGAAACAAGCAGTTGTTCTTGTTACGAGAATTTGGCCAGAGAGCAATAACAGGTATTTTTATATGAAAATATAAGAGAAAAATATGATTGAAAAAGTAGAGCTGAGAGAGAGAAGGTAAAACTAAATTAAAATAAAACATTGACAGCACATTTCATTTCAAACTGAAAAATGATTTCCATTTCCTCACCTGCTCTGGTTAAAGGTGTGTATCTTGACGCGGTGGTGTGCGTACTTCTGCAGGATCTTCTTTGTATCTTCATCTGTGTTGAAGGAGTTCATGAGTACCAGGGGCACATTGGTGTTGTAGGTTTTATTTAGATGCTGCAGCACATAGAAAGAAAACACAACAAGATGCAAAGGATTGAAATCACCATTCTTTACATTCCATTGCAATATTAAAAATACTTGAAGAAATTAAATAAAAATCAACACAAGCTCATGAAGAATACAATTTCTTTTGGATCAATACAGTAAATAATGCACGTTATTTCAAAAGAGGGTTTGTGTTATAATTGCAATTTTTCCAAGAGCATTGGACGTTCTGAATTTGGAGGCACCTTGTACAAAGGGTTAAAAACCAAAAAAATTGGAATTTCTCCATCATTTTATGGTCAAACATATTCTGAAGAAAATAAAAACACAAGGACCAGTACCCTTTCTGCCACTTGATTGTGACTAGACTGAATGAAGAAAAGCAAAATCAGAATCTTTGGGCAATAGAATAACTTGTACCAGAGATCAGAGGGAATAGAAATGTAGTGTAAAGAAAAGCAGGGTCATTAAATAAAACTGAGTTGAGAAACTGGTTTAAAAATTACAACATCAGATTGTGACAGAAAAAAATGAAAAGACAAACTTTCTAACAGGATGTTTTTGTCATATATAAAGCAGGATGGGTGTTGGCTGGGTTGTATGACAACAAACAATGTTTACAAGGATTTGGCGAGTTGGTAAGCTGTGTCAATAATTCCCCTCATCTTTCCATAAAGCTCTAATAAATACCAGGATATGTTAGAGCAATGCAAACTTAGGCCTTCCTCCTTCATTTGTACAAATATATATTCCAAACAAACTGAACCTTTGTGTAATATAATTGGCCTTGACACTTCTTAAACAAATCTCAAATTAAATATTTAATTGTCTCATCTTCTATCATGAGACAAACATCCATTTTAACTATGGTGTCTCAGTGCTGTCTGCTGGACAAACTACATGATGACACAATTCAATTAAAAACAGTGAAAAAGTTTAATGCGCTCACAGACCAGCACATTTTTACAGCCATACAGATAAATGACTGTTCTGACCAGGCATATTGGTCAAATCTTAAAGAGGCAGAGCTCATTTAAGGGGTCATTCAGTAAAAAGTTTTAAAAGAGTGATTGTGGGGATCAAGAGTGGATGCAGAAATGACATGGTCAAAGGCTGAAGGGGATGTGGGTGTCATTATGTTTGTGTCCCTGCTCCCAATGAGTCCAAATATCTTTAATCCAGGTGACATGGGCTTGAATTTGATCTGTTGTATTTTTTTTACTCACTCTCTCATTGTGGCAGTTCAGACTCTATCCCTGATCTCTTCATCATACAAAGACTTTAAAAGCCCCAAAATATATGTTACAAATGCAAATCTGCAAACGTCTTTTCAGTAGGGATGGGAATTGAAAACCAACTCCGGTTGAGAATTGATAACAGTTCCCCAAGGAATCGATATCATTGGTCTTTTTGCTTAACATTTTTCTTTATCAATTCCTTCCACTTTGTTCTGCATGCCTTGCAAGTCATACATAACTCTTTCAAAAGAGGCAGTCAGCTAAAATGACTTGAGTGTTGTTCTTCTTACCAAATAAATTGCTTTAAAATGTCTCTACTTGTAAATATTTAAATCATAAATGTGCCTTTAAGAAAGGATCACTACTAAGTTACTGACTTAAAGTTTGTCAAAGACGTTAATTATGATCTATTTTGATTGTCTTTAATAAAATTATCTTTGATATTGACAGTCAAGAGCACTAACTTCATCAGAAAAATAGCCACAATCTATCACAAAATATATATCTATCAGCTTGATAACAATCTTTAATAAAGAAAACTTCCCGTAAATATACCTGCTATAAATACTGTAAGTAAAGTTGCTATTTATATTGCACTTTTATCCACTTTACCAATAACTTCCTGTTAAAGCTGGAGTTTATTTTGTACAGATATTGTTTGAACACACAAACAGCAAAGCAACACATACTGGAGTAAAAATTAGAGCTAAATGAGTAAGAGAAGACACAGTGAACCTAAACAGGGAGAGCAACATAAGAAGGCTTAGCTTTAGTCAAGGCCAAGAACAAAGTATATTTATTTCAAATATTCATGTCACCCAGTTAAAGTATAATTTGTAACTTTTACATAAGATTCAGTAATGTATTAATACCATGTACATAATCAAACTAAGACAATGCATTAATTGTTTTGTTTCATATTTTTCTGTTTTGCTCACGATTTATGACCTGCAAGGCGAGAACTCATTAAAAGTCATTAAATCATCAGTCATAGGTAATTTCTGCACAGCTAAATTAACAGAAAATTGTGCTTCAGTAATAAATGTTTTATTTTCCTTAATAATTAACCCACCCTGTCTTAAGATATCAGAGATTACCTAAAAGCACTCAGAGTGCAGACCTCCGCCGGCGCCACAGTCCTCACCCATATTGTGATTTGCACCATAAATATTGGTCTTACCTTTATCTGATATAGATTCCTTGACCATGCAAATATACCATTAGCAATTGGATTCATAATGATATCTATTTTAGCTCAGTAGTTATTCACAAAAATCACATTTTTCGTCATGGTGGATCCAGACGGTGATCCAGATCACTCCCACAATCTAATCACTTGTTCCTTGTCCCAATCCGGACATTTCCTGAAAATTTCATCCATAACTTTTTGAGTTATGCTGCTAACAGAGAAACAAACATACGAACTAACAAAAAACAAACAGACGCCGACAATAACAAAACCTCCTGGAAGAGGTAAATATCCCTCTTTGGCTTTAATACACCCTGTCCAAAGTCTTGCATATTAAACTGATGAGAGCACAACCCACCCACCCCCTGTTATACTGAACATGTATGCTGTAGCACGAGCCACTCAGTAGGATGTAATAAAATCTTCTGCAGCCAGGTGGTGCCTCTACAATCTTTGACAGCTGCTGCTCCAAGTGTGAATGCACAGGACGCCACAACGAAGGGGTTTGAAATAAATATGCATCAATGTGGGTTAGCAGCTGGAGAGTGTTCTGGATAATGTGTGAGCGTGTGTGTGAGGGTAGGTGTGTATAGGATCCATTTACTCCCTTTCTAAATAGACCAATTCAGTCAAGAGGTAATGTGAGCAGAAAATGTGGAGCAGCAACTCGCACACAGAGAGCAGTGTGCCGGCAGGAGAGGAGCGTCCCGTGGGGATGTTATGAAACACAAATACAAGGTAGCCACACATCCCCCTATACAACCTCACTCACACAAAGATGTACACACCAACATGTGGTATGGTGCAGCCAATAAATAAAATATTAACAGTATGTAGTTACAGTGGCCCTACAGCGAAAAGTAAAACAACCAATGCAATTCAACAAAAACTGAAGCAAAAGCACAAAAAGCAGATCAATTAACAAAAGCAAAACAAAAAGACCCAAAACAAAACAACAAAAGCAAAGCACAGCAACAAAAAAACAGAGCTAAATGGTAAAAGTCAAACCACAAGCACGAAAGCTTGAGCAATGCAACACAAGTAAAACCTAAACAATAACACGTGAAGCAACACAACAAAACATAAAGCAAACCAAAAAAGCTAAAAAAAAAAACCAATAAAAGCCAAACATAAGCACAAAACCCGAAGCAATGGCATAAAACCAAAGCAAAAGCACAGTAGCCAAAGCAAGAGCAGCACAAAACAACAAATGCCCAAATAAAAATACTGAAAACCAAGCCAACAAAACAAAGCAAAAGCAAAAAAAGCCAAAGTAAAGCAAAAAAGCCAAAGCAAAACAACAAAAGCCAAAGCATTTTATCAAATGCCAGATCAAACATACTAAAGCCAAAGCCAAAGCAACACAGCCTATGCAAAACAACTAAAGCTGAAGCAAAATAAAAAAAGCATAAGCAAAAGAACAAACGCCAAAGCAGCCTATAAAAGAGGTAAGGTAAAAGCACAAAAATTGTAGCACAAAACACAAATTAGCCAAAGCAAAGTCAACAAAAACCAAAGCAAACAAACAAAACCACAAAAGCAAATGCACAAAAATCTAAGCAAAATCACAGAGGCCAAAACAGCAGCACACAAGCTAAAGCAAAACAACAAGATCTCAAACAAATCTACAAAAGCCGAACTAGAAAAAGTAAAGTCACAAATGCCAAAGCTAAACAACACAAGCTGAAACAAAAGCACAAAAGCCAGAGTAACACAACAACATGAGAAGCAAAACAGCAAAATCTGAAGCAAATGCATAGAAGCCAAAGCAAAACAGCTAAAGCTAAGGCTAAGCAAAACAGCCAAATCAAACACACAAAAGCCAAAGCAAAAGCAACATAACTGATGCAAAACAACAAAAGCTGAGGCAAAAGAGGAAAAGCCAAAGTAAGCCTAAAAAGCCAAAACACAACAATAACACCCAATACCACACAACAACAGCCAAATTGTTTTGCTTCCTTTCTGTGCTTTGGCTTCAGTTCTCATTTTTTTCTTCAGCTTTTTTGGATCTTCTGTCGTTTCTCGGCTTTTGTGCTTTTGAATCTTCTTCCAATGCTTTAATCTACTTTTAAAGAGAACTGAAGAGAGCAGGTCCCACTGGCACATACTGAAATGCTCTCTCATGCTCCTCAAAGCTGTATCACACTGTGAATTGACACAAATATTCTGTCAAAGAGGGCATATGTGAATACCGTGAGGTGTGATGATGATGCAGTTTTATTGCAGCACTCTCGTGTAAATGCACTGTGAAAAGGGCTTTTGACAACATTGAAATGTGAATTTTTGGTCTATATTTCCAAGCTTTAATAACTAAACACACATACACACACGTCCAGACCTTCTCCTTTCCTTATGCACACAGCCTCCTCTGTCTCCCTGCTGACCCCCACAGACCTGCTTGCTGCACATCAACAGATCCTCTTTCACGACTGCACATATCACACTGAACTCCTTTAAAAGGACCTGCAGCCCTTAAAATTTTCAGGCTTCACCCTGAGAATTAGATACTCTAAAGTAAGAGTGGTGCAGTAAAACACAGCCATGAATTCACATTTTAGCACCTCTGTTTCACCGTCTTAAAATCTACCTGTCTTAAATCAGTTTATGGTTGGATTACAGAAGGCCTATGAAAAAACAAACCCTAAAAGACTTTGATGGTCTTTATGGCATAAAATACTTGTCAAAATACCCCACACTTAAACAGTTATAGCTTTGTTACATCTTATCAAAGGTCAGGTGGTCACAAGTGGCTGGCAAGTACCAAAATAAACCTGGGACATTTAATGTCATCACTCAAACTCGTTAGCTCATCCAAAGGAAAAACAAGTTTAACAACAGAACCACAAGCTCTGACTCGTTTAGGCCACACTAAGTAGACAGCCTTTTTCAGAAAAGGTAAAAGCATGAAATAAGAGCTGGACACTTAGTATTGGCAAAGTTTAAGTCAGTCAATCGTGATGTGGTCCCTTGACAGTCTAACAGTGGTTTTGCTTTTTGCAGATGGGGTTGGGCCTCATGGTTATGAAACTAGAGCTCACTTTGTCAGAATTATCTTGATGAACTTAATATGTGAGAGTCAAATTTTTCCCCCATAGAACTTAAGAGACATAGTGTCACTTTGCCTTCATTTTTTTAGTCCTCTCTCTCCTTGTCTAATCTTCTCCTTTAAGACAGCAAGACGTTGATATGAAAAAAAGAATGAGACAATTTCACTCACATTACAACATCAAAAAAACAAAACTAGCCCTTTAGGAAATGAAACAGATGTTGGTATAACCTCACTTCCTGTGCTCATGTCCCTCCCTATCTCAAATTACACACAAGACAGTGTCCCCTGTCCTCTGCTGTACTCTGAGTTAGGCAACAACTAAACTTAAATTATTTTGTCAAAGCATAACCACAAAAATGTCATTGTTCATTTGATGGACATGAGAAAGTACACACTGTTAAACCGCATTGGACAGCAGTTTGTTCCCTTAGCTATCCCTTTTGCAAAACAAAACTCCAGTTTAGTTGTAAAAAAACAACAATATATCATAAAATTGCACTGTCACAAGTACCAAATACTGTCATCTAAATGACTACAACAGATGAAAACAGACACACCTGCCAGTTTGACTACACATAACCATTTTCCTTACAGACACAAAAAAGGGCAACCTGAATACAGAGTTCAGTTCACACCAGGAATTTCTTTTCAATCTGGATGCCTTTTCAAAGAATTTTAATACTTGGGTGCAGAGGACAAGCTTAGAGAAACCAAATGAAGGGAGGTTTCCTGATTTGAACTCACTGACTTCACGGTGGGTCACAATCAAACAAATAGCACAAGTCACAGACATCAGAATACAGTACCTAATGGAGAAACCCAACATGTTCAATACTTAAATCATATGCAAGTCTTTGAAGCATAAAGTTTCATAATTTGTGGAAATGTCCTAGGCATTTACATTTGACGTTTATTTTTGTATCAGGGACCTATGTTCTGCCAGCCAGCTTAAAGAACACAAAACAGGGTGCTGGTTTGGCGGAGTGGTTAGCACTCATGCACGTCCCATTTACATGCTACTGTATGTCTGGGTTTGAATCTAGCCTGTGAGCAGTTTGCAGAGTGTCTTCCCCTACTCTCTTACCCCCTTTCACAAGCCTATCCACTGTCTCTCTCCTATCAATAAAGGCACAAAATTCCCAAATAATAATAAGAAAAAGAACACGAAACACTGCTATACAAGACGCTGGCTGTCATAAACAACATAAACGCATTTATGATCTGGGCATCCATGAGTCTGTCACTACCACAAATTCTAACTAACTCATTTTCAATCCTTTCATTAATTGTTTATTTCTTGGTAGAGCTTTTTTTTAAAAACTGACTGAACTGAGTAATACTTACAGTCATACACATCAATCTTACACTTTAAAGGGATAGTTCAGAATTTTAAAGTTGTAAAGGCTCATGTTAATAGTAAATACATCAGCCAATGGCAATGATTTGGTGTCAGTAGACACTTTTAAGTCAGCGTTGAGCAACTTGGAGGCAGATACATCTGGCTGTAGATGTTTTGAAAGGAAAGAACCAACTGGTAGTCTATACAATGCTCCTGAGCGAGGACTAATTTGGTAAATTCAAGGTACAAACAAACCAAATGAAAAAAAAGCACTGGAGTGATCAACTTTTCCACAAATTAGAATTTTTGTTAAGGTACCATCATTTTTTTTTACTTGAAATTGCCCCAGAGGACATGACCCCACCACAGCAACATACAGTCTAGCTCCTGTTCTGTTTCATGGGCAGAGATAAACGCCCTTGTTTTGGCTGATGTACTTATGACTGACAACCCTACTTAAAAAATATCATAAAATATTTTAACATCTGATTTGAAAATGGGTATTTTATGACTGTTTTTTTGTTATTCTTTGTCACAATAACACAGTTTTACGTCTCCACATGTCTCTTCTAGCTTCAGTTGCTTTTCTGTTGCCACACTGAATATATAATGTGACATCTACACCGATTCTATCTATTTTTATAACCTCCACCAAGGAGGTTATGTTTTTGGAAGAGTTTGTTTGTCTGTCTGTCCATGCGTCTGTCTGTGAACAAAATAACTCAAAAAGTTATGGATGGATTTTGATGAAATTTTCCGGAAATGTTCAGCATGGGAAAAGGAAGCAGTGATTCGATTTTGGTGTTGATCCAGATCACCGTCTGGATCCCCATGACGAAAAATGCGATTTTCGTGAATAACTACTGAACTACAGTAAAATAGATATCACGATGAATCTAGTTGCGAATGGTATGTTTTCATGGTCAAGGAATCTAAATATTGAGATGAGATAAAGGTAGGACTAATATTTATGGTCAAAATCACAATATGGGAGAGGACTGTGGTGCTGGTGGAGGTCTGTGCTTTCCAAGTGCTTTCCTAGTTACTTATTTCACCAGAGCTGTCTGCAGGAATAGGACAACAGACGGACAGAGGTAAGAGGAAGAAGTTACTAAACAGGTGACCTCACATTAAACTGCAGAGAATAAATCAACCCTACCTATTCAGGAGCATTTCATTTTCCAAACTTTATCAGATACCCGGGTGTAACATAACATTGTTACAATTATGAACAATTATAACTATGCAATCATGGTTTTGTATACGTAATTGAGGGGTTGCAAACAAAAGTCATTTCATGAGTAATGTGACTTCCACTCCCATGACTGTTGAACCACTCCTTTAAACAATTAATCTTAACCAAGAATGTTCTTTATCTATAAAATTAACAGTGACTGGCATACAGATGATCAGGTTTTACAACAACAGAAGTCAAACATGAAACAACATTCTTTAAGTCGGTGTCAATGACCTGAAATAGATAGATGATACTTTAATTACATGTGACTTGGTTCTACCATTTGAAATGCTGCACTAGGGCTGGGAAACACTGCCTAAAAAGAAAATCCCCAATATGGTCCCCAACATGCAGTTATTGATTTCAATCATGTCTTTCCATCACAAAAAACTTGTAGTGGCACAAAATGACATTAATCAAGTTTTGTCCTCATGTCGTGAAAATATATTTCCATACCAAACAGGGTTTCCCTCTTATAATGAAGTGTTTGTCTTCAAATTTTGATTATCAAATGTAGGCAAGTTTATCTACATAAACTACAAAGGCTGAGGTATTTTCATATTATATTAACATGAAACTCTCTGCTCACTTTTTAATCTCATTTAAAAAAATAAATACAAGCCTATAAAAGTGCTTGTGCAAAACCTGAGAGGGGCTACCATCATTAAAACTGTAAATTTTCAGTATTTATATTTTCATAAAGTGTAACAACTTACAATTGGTGTAAGTCAAGAAAAAAAAACTTCAGTTTTAATGTTTAAATCTTTTACAGAAAATAATTTTAATGAACTGATTTAATTGATATGCTTCCCAGCTCTATCCTACAAACAATTCTTTTTTGAGTTGTATCACCCTGGAAGCTATGGTCAGAGAAGCGGTACTTCTGTGAACCGTAAATATTTTCTTTGTTCTTTTTATGAATTTTCACTTGAAAAACAGGCAGTGAGTGTAGACGGATCACTTCTACTGAATGAGATAAATGCAGGTACTTAAAACAACCTGTGTGATGCATCGGTAAACGTTATTCAAATACAGATATCACAACTAAATATTTGAGTACCTGAAAACGAGTACCTATTCAATTCTTCCAAAATTATCAGACATCCAGTTTTAATACTATTTGGCTGTCTATTACTGTATACAATATTGTGGGGCTGCAAACACAAGTCATCTTATGAGTTTAAAATGTGACTTCCACTCCCATGACTGATAAACCACTCCTTTAAACAATTAATCTAAAGCACAAAAGTACATCTCTCCTATAATATATAAGCTGTTGAAAGCAGATGTTCCAGTTTGACGACAGTTGGAAGCTAAAGTTAAACAACATTCTTTAAGTCTGTGGCAGTGACCTGAAATGATCAGACAACACTTGAATAAACCTTGACTAAATCACTCTACGGTCTACCATATGAAATCCAGCACACGCGTCTATTTCGACTTCTATGACCCTGAAAATGCTGGTGCTGCCGTAATGCTGATGTTGTTGCAGCAGTGTGGCTCACTGCATGAATGCCAAAGCTGTGGTCAGATAAGAGGTATCTCTGTGAACTGTGCATTTTTTTCTTGCTTCTTTAATCTTGCTAAATATTCAGTTGGGTTAAACCAGAAAGGTCAGTTACATTAGATAAATACAGGTACTTCAAACAAACTGAGTGTGGTGCTTGATTAAGAAAAATATGATTCACTATGGTAGTCATGGACAAGTTCCTGAGAACTCGAATACTAGTACTAGGGCTAAACAATGCTGAGAAAAAATATACTGCATTTTTTTCTACTCCTGTAATAGTTAGTGTGATTTTTACAGCAATTTTCATGTGACATTAGTGTCCCAACTAATGTCTTTTATAGGGATGGGAATCGAAAACCAATTCCAGTTGAGAATCGTTAACAGCTCCATCAAAGAATCGATATCATTAATCTTTTTTGCTAATCAATTCCCTTATCAATTCCATTCAGTTGACAGGATTCAGAAGCGTCAGAACTGTGGCTTAACTTTAATTACACCTACTGCACAACCTTAAGTGAGTGGAAACACCAGCAACTTGCAGAAGCAGTTATCTATACTGTGATGTATGTTTGGCATTGTTGACACTGAAAATCAGACCACTTGCCCACATGCAAAATTAGCTGGAATCGATAAGGGAATCGTTAAAGAATTGGATCGTTTAGCAGGATTGTTAACAGCATTGGTATTGATAAAATCTTATCAATTCCCATCCCTAGTCTTTTAGTTGACATGTTCACTAAAGACCCAGACATACGAGTATTTCTTCAAACTAAAATACAATTTTTTCAAAGAGAAGACTAAAAAGAAAAGAAACAATTTAAAGTATTTATGCAACATAGCCAATCTTAAATGTGGAATGTGTAGCATTTGGCAGCATTTCGCCGAATAGAAACAGTGAATATAGGATATAATGTTTCTATTTGTATGTAAAGTCTGTCAAAATAGGAGTACAATCATCCCCATAAAACATTTGTTTAATTTTTACCTAGAAATAGCATTAAAAATGTACATTACCGTGGGCCGCATTCATGTAGGCCGACATAACGATCTGTCATGCTGTCTACGGGTGGATTTTAGGGACAAAAAGAAACGCAAATCTGTCCGCAGGTTCTGAAATCTACCTGGAATGCAGGCGAAGAAGAGGAGAGAGGAGGGCGGTGGATGTATGGACAGTTGTTACTCAGCACTAGGGAGTTAAATTGTGTGTATTTTACAGTCAAAGATTTGGAAATGGAAGGCCACATTTATTCAAAATTACTCGAGAGTCAAGAGTCTGATCAACTTTAAAAAAAAAAAAAAAAAAAGAAAGCATCATGAAATGAAGCGGAATCGAGACAGAAAACGTCAAAAACAAGGGTAAACATTGGTGTTGCTTTTACAAGGTGGAGAGCCTTGCTTACAAAGTTACGTCTGAAGATTGACACCAAAGTTGCTTGTTTTCTGCTGGATAGGTAAGGGTGCAATATGCAGTTTTATAATGTTTTGTAACAGTGTTTAATGTTTAAATTGCATTGTTTAGTGGAAAGAAACCCAATTTCAGCAACAGTGCCAACTGTTAACAAAGCAGATCGCTTTAAATGTTTAGCAACATTTTTTATAATCTTTTTTTAACAGAATCCTTTTTGGTCTTCACAGTGTTCCATTGCTCAGTGACATGACGTTTTGGTTATGGTTAGGCTCGTTCTAGAATCTGAATGCTAGATGTCGCTAAAATGCCAAATTCTACACACTGCACCTTTATGTGTAACACCTTTATAGATGATACTTTTCAATGACAAGTGTTGTCCGTAGCTGTTTGGTTTCCATCAAGCAACACTTATGGCAGCATGACATGTTTTGACCACATAACCAGCACTGAAAATATTGTGACATGACTAATACACAATTGCACACTGCAGTTGGGATGCTGAAACAATATGGGCTAGTTGAGCCTAGGACCTACCTTTGGAGCATTACCAAAAGTTAATCAGATACCCTGATGTAACATTATATGGCTTTGTTTATCATCTACTTGTATGAAATTGTAAATAACGTGACAGTTACCACATTTTTACTGCATTGTCTATAAAACAGTGGGGAGTACACAAGTCAACTTACGAGCACCAAAGAGACATCTACCCCCATATCCAATGAACCATTCCTTTTTTTAATAATCAAACCAAATCAACAGGGTGTTTCTTCTCTAAACTTGACAACCTTTGACGAATAGACATTCAGGTTTGACAACAGCAGACGGTAAACATCAAACAGCATTCTTTAAGTCGCTGTTAATGACCTGAAATGTTCAGATGATACTTTAATTATATGTTACTTGGTTCCACCATTTGAAATGCTGCACAAGGGCTGGGTGACATTGCCTAAAATAAAATCTCTAGTTTTGTCCACAACACTCTATTTATAATTTTGATAATTTTTTCCATCTCACAAAAAAACAAAACATAAAAAAACTTCCCAGTGACACAAAAATTACACGAATCAAGTACTGCCCTTACTTTGTGAAAATATATTCCCAAACCAAACAGGATTTCCCTCTTAAAGTTAAGATATTTATCATAGCATTGTGAAAACATGATGGGGCCTACCATCATGAAAAAAAAAACAGTTTTTTATTTTCACATGTAACAACTTGCAATTGGTGTGAGTCAAATTTAAATTTTTAAATCTTCTGCAGAAAATAATTTGAATTGATCAGTTTAACCAATATATTTCCCAGCCCTATCCTACACGTATTTCTTTTTTGAGTTGTATCACCCTGGAAATGCTGGAGCTGCTGTAACGCAGATGTTGCTGCAGTAGTTTGGTTCATATTGACAATGCCAAATCTGTGGTCAGGGAGGTAGGACTTCTGTCAACCATAAATGTTTTCGTTGCTCTTTTCATTAATTTTCACTAGAAAAACAGGCAGTGAGTGTAGACGGATCAGTTCTACTGAATGAGATAAATGCAGGTACTTAAAACAGCCTGTGTGAATATGAAGTGTAAATATTTGAGTACCTGAAAACGAGTACCTATTCTTCCAAAATTATCAGACATCCGATCTGAATGCTATTTGGCTGTCTATTACTGTATACAGTATTGTGGGGCTGCAAACACAAGTCATCTTATGAGTTTAAAATGTGACTTCCACTCCCATGACTGATGAACCACTCCTTTAAACAACTATTCCAAAGCACAAATGTGCTTTTCTTCTTCTTCTGAAATGATCAGATGATGCAATAATTAACTTTTAAAAATAACTCTCTGAGCTGGCTCTTTTTGATGTGACAAACCACACCTACATCATTATATTTATCATCTGCTGAATGAAAAGATGATCATAGTATTTATGTAAAACTGTACTAGTTTTCCCTTTTTTATCATACATTCCTCTAAAGTACAAGGATGTTCAATAGACAGATTAAGTTTTCTAGCCCAAAGTGTTACGTCCACGATCGAAAGTTGGTGTTCTCAACAATAATACATGTAGATGACTTTTAAAGCTCATGGAAGGGCCACTCTGATTATAGACTCTGCAGGACCCTGGTGATTTTCAACAGCTCTGGACTTGAGTTTAACTATGAGGGCACACAGGGTGGAGATGCCTGCCCTGGGTTTGCCTGTTGCAATGGTTGAACCCAGGAAATTGACCATGGCATTGTAAAAATCTTTGAATCTAGATTAACTGTTTGAAACACAACTATAAAGGCCAGGCAATTAAATTGTACATCTACTAGCTCAGGCATTTTGAAGGTACCTTTGGTCATTTTTACTTGATATAATTGACACCTTTACACCCCCTGTTCATGTTGTTTGAATATAAAATGAGCATTTCCTCCTGCTACTGCTAAAGGGCATGTCTTTAAATAGAAGCGGTCAAGCAAAAGGTTGCTATGTGCCTGTAATTAAGATACAATAAAAGGCCTGCACCCAAAAACAATAAAAAAAAAACACATTCAAAGACTCTATTGCAACAGGGAGCTTTATCTAAAACATTTTATACAAAATTTCTTGTTTGAGAGTCCAGCCAATGATTTAAGAGGAGACAATAATCAAGTAACTGTTTAAAACCCAGTGTTCCTTGTGTCATGTTGAGCAAACTAAGCTTCTAAACCCTGCTGCTTTTATCTGAGGATTAATAATTAATCATGTTGCTGTAACACTGATGTAGAAGAGGCCAATGTGTCATTTTGATAGTGCCTGATTTTGCCGGATCACCTGAGTAAAATGTAACTTTCACTCTGTACGTTCTGCATGTTTAGTGTAACAATAAAAGAAGAGGGACCATGAAATCCACAGAGCAAATGGAAAAAAAGTAAATCTAAAGTGTTGGCTTGTCTCCTGAAGCTATTCACTCACTTGGTAGTGTTAAAAATCATGCCTGAGACATACACAGATACAGGCAGTCAGACGGTCCTGTGCAGTCAGACCAGTCGCAGTGCTTAAGGTACACAGCGTTTTGACATGAAGTTTCATTTTGGGCACATCATGCTACAAGCGTAGCCCATTGCATGGTTTCAGGTGACATAAATCCAGCTTAACAACACACCACAATACACAGCAACAAAATATGTTCTTTGTCTTGTGGATCTGGCCATGTGCCCCACTATTGTAACAGGCAAATCTGAATGACATACCCTAATTACTAAGTGTCATGCACTTCTATAGTTTGTGTTGTACTGAAATAACATATTTCATCCTACTTCATAAAATCATTCAAAAAAGTAGATGCCAGACCTCATGTTTTTTAAGGCTAAGTTGGAAATGACTCTATTACCATATATCTAACTATCAATTCTTTTAAAGGGCATTATTATTATCATATTGTTATTTTTATAAATACGTAGTTTATCCCTGCAGCCTGCTACTAATAAATGTGTTTTAGGTTCATTTGACCAAGTTAATTTGACTCATGACTGACTTTCTGTTAAGTTCTTTACATTTTTGTAAGAAAATGTTATGACGCCACTATGACATCAAAAACACATTTCTGATTTTCAGCCCTGAGACTTTACACAAAAACAATGTTGCATAAACAGGCTTAATGGACCTTAACGTTTTTCTTACCAAACACTTGACTTATCCAGCTTAAAGGTGTTAAACGAAAAAACTTCAAGGTGATGATGGTTTTCTAGGAGATACTGTTGTCTAGCCTGTGTCATTTCATTGGTTTTAATGTGGCATTTAAAAAGATCTGTGTACCTCTATCTGCTGCACAGTGAGGTCCAGGAAAGTGTTCTCATTGCGGACACTAATCAGGCTCTTGGGGCCCTTGCAGCCCATGCTGGTCCCCAGGCCTCCGTTCAGCTTCACCACCACCAGTTTGTCCAGGCTCTCTGCAACATTTTCCGGCAGTCCTCGAGCAGCAATCTTGTCATACGGCTGAATCTGAGAGAAAAAAGAGAGACAGGCGGAGTGAGGAAAACAGCAGGTGAACCCCTCAAGGTGCAGTTGAAACCACAGTTAAAAGCTTTTCTGTAGCTGAACAGCCATGTTTACTTTTGTTGGGTTTCTACAGTGACTGCATTTTTCTTGTTTTTTAGTACTGATTAGCTGAGAAAAATGTGAAGTGAGTGCTCATTACCTGCCAAACTAGCAATTTAATGGCCTGTACTAAAAGAAAATATAAAAATGTAAAGCCGCAGACTTTCGCTTTTCTTTTGTTGAGAAAGAAAATGTTATAAGTACAAATTTAAAAAATAACAACTCACACTTAACATTGCAGGGTAACTTTTGCTCTAGTAGTATAGATAATCATCATAAAAACACTGACATAAGACAAAAAAATTAAACAACAAAATAGACAGAAAGTTTCAGATTGCTCTCCAGTGTTTTGTACTCCTATAAATGCCTTTTTCTTCTATCAGAAGGATTTTTGGAATTGGGGTTAAAACTTTGAGCAGTGTGCAAAGGCATCCAGGGCCAGAAAATGCTAACCAGATGTAATAACAGCTTTTTGTTGTTAGGAGTACATCTGTTTGAAACTAGCTCTGTGGGAGTTTGACTGCACTTCTTGAAAGATTAAAAATGTGTCACTGTTTCTTGGATGTGCGTGCGTGTTTGGGGTGTGAGTGAGGAAACGAGAATGCAGTGACAGATCCTGTGTATTTTCCTGCTGAAAGCACAGAGTCACCAATCAGTGACAGCAGACCTCCTGATGGAAACAGACAGTCTCTCTTCTGGTGTTCACCCGCCTTCCTCTACTCTCACCCCTCACCTCAAACCACCCTGAGGTTATGATTACAACAGACAGCCTGGATACAGCTGCTGTTCCCTCTATGTCCTTCACAAAACAGTGCCAAACACTGAGGATGAATCATGTTCAATGTAAAGATGAAACGTGACTTTGAGGAAAAAATTGAGGATAAACAAAAACTGTCAGTGTACAATATTGTCTCAATTTGAATAAATCCCTGATAAATCCCTGCAAATAAAAGTAAATGTAAGTAGGGTGGAAACAAATGGCTTGTTGGTGTATGTATTGTGATACTGAGCAAAGTAAAAAAGTACAGTTCAGTAGGGATCCCCATCCTGTCCCAGTGATCCTGGAGTTAAATAATCTCAATTTCTGGAAGTTCAAACTCAATGTAGTGCAGATACATTTTTTGTGTTCAGAACTACTTTAGAGTCAAATAAAACCACACCCAGGGAGAAAATGGTGGGAAATATCAATTTCCTTTTCTCACACATTATTCCCTTCACAAAAGATAAACAAATGATTCTGCCAAAACGTGACCACCCAAATATGTGCCTGTCCCATAAAGATGATAAAAAAAGGTTTCCTGAAATTCTAAACTCAGTAAAAACTCTGAATGAAAGGAGAACTAAATCCTGACCTGAACTTGATATTTCTGTATGTATGTACAGTACAGGCCGAAAGTTTGGACAAACTTTCCCATCCAATGCGTTTTCTTTATTTTTATCACTAATTACATTGTAGATTCTTAATGAAGCAATGATGGCCACTGGTTTCTCTTTACTTAGCTGATTGGTTCTTGCCATAATATTAATTCTAACAGTTGTTTAATAGGGCTGTTGGCTGTGCATCAGCCTGACTTCTGAACAACATAACCTGTAGTGGCTTCAAGCTTCCAAAAAACCACTGCTGAGTGGGTCCAACATACACAGGCCAAACAAAAAGCAGCCGTGGATCCAGTGTCACTTCCAAGATTTATTTTCAAACAAAAAAAAGGACTTACAATCGTCACTTTATGGATAAAACTAAACAAAAAGCATCTTCTGCCGATCTGCTCTTTGCAGTCAACAAACTTTTTCGCTTCCACTCTCAAAACCTCTAACCAGGTGTCACTGATCACATTAAATAACCTGAAGCAGTGACTCAGGTACATAGGGATGGGCAGAACGGTGAAAAATAACTTGGTCAATTTCTTATTACAAACAAACAAAAATTTAGCCTTTTTACCTTAGAAATTAATCCAAATAAATTAGCCAGGCAAGAAAATTCATAACAACAGATTATTTAAATCAATATTCTTTCCTTACTTCGGTTTACCATAATTTAATTCATTATTTAAATCACATTTTCATTTGGCCCCAACACAACTGATGGTCCCAACCCCATTAAAAAGGCAGGAAATTCCATTAATTAACCCTGGAAAGGCACACCTGAGAAGTGAAAACCATTTCAGGTGACTACCTCTTGAAGCTCATAAAGAGAATGACAAAAGTCCGCAAAACAGTAATCAGAGCAAAGGGTGGTTACTGTGAAGAAATTCAAATATAAGACGTGTTTTCATTTATTTCACACTTTTTTGTTAAGTACATAATTCCACATGTGTTCATTCATAGTTTTGATACCTTCAGTGAGAATCTACATAAATAGTGATGAAAATAAAGAAAACATATTGAATGAGAAGGTGTGTCCAAACTTTTGGCCTGTACTGTATGTATACACACACACACATATAATCAGACTCTTGCCTGTCTCCACAAACAGCAATAGTACTTTTATCCCTGACACACCACTACTATGCACTACTAAATTAATTTGTAGCCATTGAAGTAATGGCTGAAAATATTTAGTTGATCTACAAAAAGAATTAAACATTTAATAAAACAATGAAACATAATTTTGCAACAAGACTTAGTTCTCTGTGCAAAAAAGCAGCTGCCTTGCACCCTGTAGAATTAAAAACCCTGGGCAACATAAGGACACAACTGAGCCAAGCTACGGGTTGATTTAGATTGTAAAAGATTTGCCTTTAAACGATGGAAAACCCTTAATTTCCCAAAAAACAAAAATGAATCTGCATTAATTAAGAAGAAATGATGTCTGACTGGAGTAAAATTAGATAACCACTGAGCACAGTGCAAGCAAAGTTGACTTGATTAATTTTTGATAGCAGTCTTATCTATTGTTGACAAAGCAATGGTGGTAATAATGTAACAACAGTGCTTCAAGGATGTGGCAACAGGGATCTAGTTTGAAGTTTAGAAGAAAGAAAATGAGGGGCAAATCATGTTTCAGATAAACCTCGTTACCTCCATAAAGTTGACACTGCTGTTCTGTTATGTAAGAAAACTACAAGATGATCAACTCAAAAGCTTTAAAGCAATGCTGTCTTCATACTGAGCAGACTGGAATGTTTATCACTGCTCTTTGTATGTGTCTTTGCTGACAATACATTTTAGGCACCAAAGGAGAACAGTTAAAGTTGGTAAACATCCCAAACAGATGATGATTGGTTATTAAACAATTATCATAATTTTTGAGATTTCGAGAATTCCTCAAATACCCTATTGAATCTGTGTATTTCTCCTTTCAGTGACTCAGTTTATAAATAATCAACTCAATTAGCAAAAAAACAAAAAATTGTCAAGCTGTGGAAGATTTTTAATCATTCAGAAGGGCAGAAGCCTGCGAGAAGGGATTTTGTCAGTCCTAAAAACAGTAATGGGTCGAGAGTCACAGGGGATACTTCCTAGTGTGGGCAGGACACAATAAATGTTCAATTCTCTGTAAAATTTGAAAAGAAAAAAGAAAACGAATAAACACAAAAATAAATTCAAAGAATATACCTCTCCCATCTGATTATTTATACAGAGCAGCCACTGTTACTTGATTTAAGAAGCATGCTGGGATTCTGAGTAGAGGAGAAGCCTCACTTTCAAACCTCTTGCATAATACTGGAAAGACAAAAAAGAAGGCTTGTCCTTGGTGACAAAAATAAGGAAAGCCAGATGCTGTTGTTTTGATTTGCAATGTTTCCCCGCGCAAAGCTGAGTCAGTATATCACATCATTTCCTCAAACCCATGAAAGTGTTTTCTTACTGACCCATGAGTAAACAAACTCAGACTGCCCTCTGTTACTAATGACTCATTTACGTAGAAGAACTCCAAATGGATCTCTGTCTTAAATGCCAGCAACACCATGGGTTATGATTTTTAATACTGGAGCTTTAATGATGTTGGCAGAATTAGATCTATTTAAGTGATTTTGATTCTTTTGACTGATCTCACTGTTCACTTGATGACTGAAATCTTTTAAGCCAAAAAAACACCCTAAAAAACAGAACAAATAAAAAAACAGATTGTACCATGTTAAAAATCTGATTAAAGCCTTAATAAAGCTTAACAATAGAGTTTGCTATATAAAAGGGAGGAATACAGATGTATGATTGCAGAAAAGTATTTGAAAAAAAATGCTGAACTGTGGGTCACTTTATTTGTTGTGTTGTTAGCATCGTTCGCAGAACATCTTGGAAACATTCTGATAGAACAAAAAAATATATTTAGAAATGATTTTAGTGATTTAATACATGATTTAAAATCTACATAAATAAAACTTTTTCAATAAAGCTGCATAGAAAAATGAACCAGTGGAAAGCTGTTTTCTTTTTCCTTTATTTCAGAATTCCAAGAATTTCACCTTTTTTCTTGGTTCAACAGTTAACATATTTTCTGAGGGTCTTTAGTAATGAACTGATAGAAGGACTGAACTCAGAAACCATTCAAGATATCAAAAAAATGAAAATAAAGTTCCACATAACCTCAGAGCCCTTTCCTTGTAGGTATGCAAATGTTAAACACCTGAATATTTTTCATGTCACATGTCCAATTTTTACATCTGATTCAGGGCCAAATATCTTGAAACATTATTGTATCCACAGTCTAAGAATACACTCGTCTACCTCCTGCTGCATATGTTTAGGAGGCGATAAGAGAAGGACTAAATTAATTTACAACATTGTTACTTAAAACACACCTAAATAAACCCCCTTCATAGAAGATACCGCATCTGTCATATATACAAATAAAAAATGATGCAACAAACTTATGGTTTAACAGTGGGCTGCCTCGTGTCATTAAAGACCTGATAAAAGACCTGTCAAAGATCTACAGCCTGAGGCTTTTTTCTGTTTCATAACAGCTGCTGATCTGTTAACTGTATCATATACAGCGTCTCTTTCAAGGATGGTCACAACTGGTACTAAAAAAAAGATTTGGATGACCTAAAAAGTAAATTTGAGGCTTCAAACCTGTGATTTTCACCTAATATGGCACTCGAATTTACTCCATTAACTCCTTTATGGTTGTATCTATTGGCTCCATTTTTCCAGGAAAACAAAAAATAGTAAACATGTTGAAGTGAAAATTTCACTGTCTGACAGAAAGTGGGACATTAATGTAACTAGAGCTATATACTGGAGGTGAAATGCCTCTGCAAGGTAAACAACTGCTAAAAACTGAAGGCAATCCTTTAAGACAGTCTTGATGTATTCAAAAGACAGGGATAAAAAATGAGAGTCAGCATCCTTAACCTCTGACTGCCAATCTCCAACAACTTATCAGCTTACCCTTGAGTCAGACGGTGCAAAGTTTGAAGAATATTAATTTATTATAAGGGTGTTCTTGAGATATTATGTCTGCAAGAAACAAGTGGTTAAAGACATAGCAGCAAGCTGCAAAGAGTGAGGTAGCTCGTCCTTATCATCTACAGGAAATGTACAGCTCTGAGCAAGTGTGCAACTAAGAGCATGAATGACACCATAATATCATGAAACTATCAACACTTTGAGTGATTAACTTCATTATGACTGGTGTTTTTTTTCCCATTATTAACATCTCAAAATACCCCTCATCAAGTATCTTTTCTTTGACTCTACCAACTTAACTTCTCTTCTTTCCTTTCATCAATGTGCTGAATAAGCCACAAATAAATCTATTAATTAATTATTGCTGCAGCAGGTCAGCCTGCCGTTCCTTCTAGCTGCAGGAGCTAGTGGGCAGTCTCAGTCAAAACCTGCTTTATAGACTTAAAAGCAACTGAATAATTTACTTGGAAGGGAGGGATTCTTAATATAGTGGCTGTTTTTGGCATCAGATCTCAGGAGCAAGACACCCAAGTTTAGTTTTCTTTCCTGTCTCCTATTTCTTAACCTGTCATGCACTGAGACACCCTTTTCCCCTCCTTACAAAAACACACTTTGTTAGCCTGTTTGCTCTTCTTATTACTGTTTCTCTGTCCTTTTCTCTGCCATCAAATGTCTCCTTTTTTCAACACTTTCCTCTGTACAACTCTAATCTCCTCTCCTCCGCAGTCTCTCTTCATATAACTCTCATTTTCACTGTAAAACCTCCTCTTTCATATCTCTGCCTGTCCCGCTCTCCATCTGTTATCAATCTCCTCTCTTTCTCTCACTTGCATCTGAGTCTGTAAAAATTAATGAGGCAGTTTAGACTTAGAGGGTGATGCAGTCAGCGCAGACTGGAGAAGAAAAAGACAGATCAGGCTTTGTTAATGTGGGCGAGCGTGCCTGATTCAAGAGTCCGCCACTGGGACAACAATCAACTGAAGAAGTTTTGTCAAAGTTTAATGAGACAGAAGCAGACGTGGCCGACTAATGCCAGACAGTAACAATCCTGACATGAGCTTGACCTCAGAGGGGCAAAGTTGGTAGAAAGATGTCCAAAATTAGAGCTTTGTGTGTGTGAGAAAAACATACACTCCTCAAAAAAACAAAACAAAACAAAAAAAAATGGTTTTCTATTTCTCATCTTATTACCAATTTGTAAAGTATTCCATACCATTATTAGCCTGATTAGTACCCTCTACAACAAGGTACCTCTTTAAGGATGGTGCCTTCATGGAATGAGCAACACAGCTAAACGTGTGGGTAGACACAATAAAATATTGTTGCTTAAAGGAGGAGAGGGGAAAGTTTCATTGCTATGGACTTTGTTGCTTTACAAATTGATGAATCCCATGTTAACATTCAACTCAAACCACTTCGATAAAAGTTTCTAAGTTGGCTTAAACAAGTGACATAATGATGAGTGTTTTAGGTAATGTGTGACATCATTATTGTATTCAAGTGTATTGTGGTTTTGTGCAGAAAAGTCAAATAACAGATTGTTTGGAAGAGAACCTTGTTTTCTTGGCAACATAAATGCATTACATCTGCTTGACTGTTTGGTTATTGATACAGACAGCAAAAAAAAAAAAACAGTGTTTGAGGCATTTCCAGTCAACTCCTACTTTTTTGTTAATTTTATGTCATAGGCACTTACTATGATCATGATGGATGATGCTGGGGTGTGGTTAGACATTACCTCAGTGAGAACAAGTCATGATGTTCAGACACTTCTTAAGTCATTTTTGTCACTTTCAGATTTTGTACATCTGGCCAATAAAGTTTAAAAAACACATCTCAGACTCCCAGAAGGACTTTTATTGAGTCCTCTTCAGAGTGAACTCAGACTGACCTCAGAAACAGCTTCATTACAAACATCTGCTTGAGATGTCAATCCAAGACATGTCTGCATCAGTAACACTACATCTTTAGATAAACTCGAGGTTGAAAAAGTCAAAATCCTTAATAATTTTAAGCTTTGAATGAAGTAAATGCTTGTTCGCTGTTATGGTGTAAAATCACACAGTGACATGAACATGTCAACAAGTGTAGAGCCAAATTAAAACAGTGTACATCATATCTTAACATACTGCTCTCACTTTATAACATTTAAGTTCTATACAAACTTCATCTCCATTAAGAGTCGTATTGTTCTATCTCCTACAATAGAAGAAAGCTTGACAGGCTGGAGGATATGACGATAAATCATTTTAAACATTTGACTTTTCTGTGCAGAATCAAACAACCTTCTGAAGTGAGAATGGCTCTCTGGTTCATGAACTTAACACCTTGAGCCAAAACCACCCCATAACTAGGTCAACAAAACAAAGCCTTTGTTTCTGAGTACAAAAGACTGTATGGTGATAGTAGAAGATAACCTAACAAGCACACAGGACCATTTAGGGTTGCTGAAGAGATTGTGGGCAGACTAGCTGTTACCTGTTGACTCCCAGTGTGCTAACTAGCGGTGAGCGAGCTTTGCCTGTCTCTGTCTTGTTACTATATGCACAGACAAAAGAATGAAAAAGAAAAAAGTTGGTGTATCGCTTAAATTTTCAACATAAAGACACTTTCTGCACAACATTCAGTGGGTGGAACACCAACATATTAAAGAAGTATTTGCGATGGAACACAGCATTGAGAAAAGGAGGGACATGTGCTTAACATTGCTGCTATTGGAAACCTATGCAGGCCAACTCCTGCTTCTGATCAATTAGCAGACTGTGAAAAATGGCACTTGGTCTGAAACTCTTCTTTCTTATTCCTCCATTATCAGTCTGATTAACTGAACTTCTTTTGCCATACACAACTTGTATTGTTGGATATTTAAGATCATTGAATCCATACAGACTTTTTTTTACTGAATAACAGCCATGCATAATATAACTGAAGAATCAACCTGCAACCAAATGAATGCTTTGTGTCTTAATCATTAAGAGCTTTTAACTTGTTCCATAAAGTGTGGCAGACTTAATGTTTAATTGAGATTCTATCGTTTAACAAAAGTGGCAACAACTCCAACATCAAACTTGTATTACGGCTAAAAAAAGAGTGTATACCCCCACATTCATCCTAATCAAACACAGACATTGATTTTGTAATTAATTTACACTTTACTTAGTAGTTTGCTGTACAATACGAAACACAGTTATCAATGATATGAGAAAATAGCTGCTTTATCTTGATAGTCCTGTTAGCAAAGACTTCATTACATGAATGTGATTCAGTTCTAAACTTTATCATTTTAAGACAACACAGTTTATTTCAAGATTACTTCAGTCAAAGGGATATATCCGTTTGTTTTCTGTTCTGCTGCGTTAAAAATCTAAAGGTTGATAACTTACTATAGGGATTGGCAACTTCAATCATAAAGAGGGATGTTTTTTTCCCAAAACGTCGGGGGGGAAATTGCTGCCAACTGTCACATGCGAACAATTAGGACACTCCTAATGAGGCAATCACAGTTAATGGTACTTAGGCAAAATTAGCAAATTAAGAACTATCATTAGCATTTCAAACATCAACTTCAAAAATCTTAACTCAAATTTAAATAGTAATGCTTGGTTTAATGAGACATATTAAAGTAATCAGATGCTTACAGTAATGATTGTGTTTACATGGAGTTGAGCCCCCTGGTTATCAGCAGTATTCTGATTTTTTTTAATAATATACAGGATATTGCACTTACAGGCATACAAACGTGGTTATTAATATCCCAATGTACAATATAAACACCAGTATCCTGGTTTTTGATCAGTATTGCTTATTTGTGCAGGTGCCTGTGAGGTTTTCAGATGATTGCAGAAAGCTGCCAGAATTCAGGATAAGTCATTACGGCCCAATCTCAAGGAAGATTTATTTATTTTCTCCAAGTGGCAAAACCATGTTTTGAGAAACCAGGAAACTACTGCATCATAGTGTTTGAAATCAGGATACTGTATTTACATGCACATACACAAAAAGTAATACTTCTAAAAGACTCATTTATAACTGAAGTCCAAGTAAAAACAGTCACTGACTCAAAAGATGAACATAAAATTACATCCAATAAGATTTGATAATAAACAGAAGTAATAAAATACAATTTAAGAGGCATTTGTGTTACTGGTCTTCTAAGTTTGTATGTCTTCATGCTTTGAATTCGTTAAAACAGTTAATATTCTATTTTTATCCAGTTTTTTTTGTGTTCATAATGTAGAATATTTTTTTAATTACTCTCTGCCCACATCAACTGTCCTACCGCCATCTGTCCATCCCTGCCTCATTAACTTATTTATGTTTATTGTTGGTGGTGCAGCCATATTTAGTTCTAAAATATTTACACAGAAAATTTAAAATTTAAATGAAACACAGAAAAAAACAGGCCACCTTCATGTTCCCGTTAGCATCCTGTGAGGCATTGTGACAGGACAAGGGAAAGAGCATGTGCAGAACGACCAGAATTATTTTAAAGCGGAATTAATGTATACATGACCAAGGAATTATTTAATTCAGATTTAAAATCAGAATAAACCAGCCACTTTCTTCAAAATTACATTTTATAGGAAATTATCATTTTCATATGGAATTAGTTGTTTACATGTTGATTTTTAATGTTTTTAAAGAGGGTTTATGTTTTATCTGGAATTAAAAGGGGAATTAAAGCTCTTATGTAAACGTGATAACTGTGTGTTGTGTTCAAACCCCACACAGAAAGGGCTCACTTGACCAGATATTGTCTAATAAGCAAACGTCTAGTTGCAAATATACCTGTGATATTTCTACAATGTCAAATTTTATTTCTTAATATAAACAAAGAAAATCATGCATTAATAATTGTGGTTTATGAACACACTGATTTTACAATAATTCTGATTCATTTTAATTTGAAAGGAAAAAAAAGTTAAATAAAAGTAATGATGAAAATGTATGGGCTTTTAATTAATTTGATTTTAACTGAACAAAACGCTGCTGACTCTAAAATCTTAAAATATTGCAAAAAAGTGTCCTCAACTGATGAGCAATTTAATTCAAGACTGAAACTAAGAAAAAATCATACATAACCGCCAAAATAACGCTGTCTCTCTCATTAACCTGCTGATTCTCCCAAATATCAAAAATGCATTGAAAATTGCAGAAACAAAACACTCAAAAACAAGACTCACCGAGTCCTCTGGAGGTCTTTGTATCTTGCTCCACTCCACTGATGGCCCTTTCACCTGCAGAAATCTGTGGAAAAGGCTCTTGAAGCCCTCAAAGTCTTTTCTGGACACCTGAAAAATAAATGTTTTAGCTTAATGTTATTTATCCCAAAGTACCTGACATTTTGACAGTTTTCTTTTCAAACTCCATTTTTCCCCAATCATTAAGGCATAACTGGAACAGTTTGTCATTCCTTTGTCGCAGCATGTTGTTCTTCACACCATGTGTCTTACTGATAGTTTTAAACTGACATCGCCCATTGATGAAAACCTTCCCTTCGTTTAACTAAGGGAAATGAAGAAGTCCCAGTGATAACCTAGAGTTTAAACCATCTTTGCACTTATTTAATTTTTCCTTTTTTTTTTCTTTTTTATTATGCTTTTTGTTATTTGAAATTTCAAATCACTGTGGTAAAAAGCCTTGGTTTGGCATCAGACTGGCTTCCTTATATTGCTGTAATTACCATGTTAACTTGGTCCAAATTCTTCTGCCATTTATCTAAAACTTCTGCCTGGAACTGCTCAGTTTTGTGAAAAACATAATCCCAAATACTTTAAAAGAGTTCATGATTATGAAACATGATTACACACTGATTTTAAAACATATAAAACATGCTTCATGAAACATATGCTTTTGACTAGCTATCTTTTAAGCTTTTTGTATTTTTTATAATTGTAGAAGGCAGTAATCATTTGATTAATTTACCTGTCAGTGATGCTGACACAATCTTTTAATCACATTCACGAGCTTATACTGGCACTCTTGTACATATAAACTGATCATAAAGAACTTATTCATTCTGTGATGGGCAGCATTATATTGACCCAAACACATCAAGATCTCAAATTCTTTAAAACTTTTATGCTGACAGTGATGAAACAATTCTCCACTTAATTTATGTAGAAATAACTTGAGTGTGGCCCTTCGTTTCAGTCATCTAAATATTATTCCAGGTACTGCAGAAGGGTCCAAAGTGCTCACTCAGAGATCAAACTTTTTAAAAGGATCAATAAAAGTCAATGCAGCAGTTTTTCCAAGGCCACAGCTTCATTCCTGAGTTCTTTTTGCTGTCCAGGGCTGTGAGTCATATGACTGAAAGCTATCAACAGATGATATGATAGTGAAGGAAGTGGAACTTTGACACTGCCTTACAGCATAACAAGTGAGGCAATGGACACCAAATTGAAAGTTTGTTTGGCTATCTTTATATGTGAGAGTGCAAGTTTTATTCCAGCCGTCTGGTGCAGTCACTGGAGTAAAACCTGCATTTACAGACACATTAAACACTGAGCATGGTAGATTAACAAAGGGGCATTTTAGAACTCATTATAAAGCTATCTTTAGATACATAGAGTGATAGTCAAAACCAGTAACTGTTTATGGCACTTTCACTCTCTCCTTCAACTGCCAGATATGGATGCCTTTAAAATCTGAGTGCTCAAATGTTTAGTAAGGTCTTCAAACATTCATATGGGTAAAACTACAAACAAAACACCATTGAGCAGTGATAAATGGACTGAAAAAAATTCTGAAATACATATCTTAACATTTAACAAGACTAAGTCAAAAGTCCAGGTTATCTTTAACTGTCAGCCTACAGTTTTCTGTTTCTGTAGTATTTGGAAGACGTGACCTCATGAAGAAATACACTCTTCTTAAACTTGTGGCACAGTTCTAGGAGTTCTTTTTACTATACATTTATCACACACCACCACATGAGAAAAAAGGTAAAAATATCTGAGCAATGGCATTTGAAATTTCTCTTTCGGGTTTTCAAGGAAAACAACATTTGAATCCTGGTTTATAGAAACTACCGCCCAGTTCAGCTAGTTTGCAAGAGAGGAGGTCTGTGTACTTTTCAGATATCTAACCTTCAGCTTGTTCAGGTATTACTATAGGTACTTTAGTGTTTCTTTGAATAACGTCTGATGGTAGTGTGCATACACCACAGGACATGCCTTTGTTTACTAACACACCCCAACTCACAGAGTATAATTACATCTTTGTTAATGCTGGGAGTTCAGGGAGCCTGGTTAATGTCAATAAGAGGCAGCTGCACCAGCCCAAAGTGGCTATGAGGATATTTTTCTGTGACAGCTTTGTCCCAAGACTATCGACACTTAAACACAACAAATTTAAATGGTGGTTTAATCCACTTTTACTTATTGATAAACAATACCACCAGCAACCATTAGATTTAATAAATTTATCTCACAATGACACCCCTGGCGTTACTGATTCATCCCTGTGGAAAGCTTCAAGGCTGTGAGGACATACTACTGCCTATGAATCTACAACAAAAAAGATCGACAGACAGAATAACATATTTCCACCAGCTTGGCAGTACCTGGAAGTGATTATAGGTCAATTCCTTCCCCAGACAAATTGAATTATATAATGAGGCTGAAATATAAATATAATTCAATCCTTTCAAGTCAAGTATCTCTTAAAAGTCAACATAAACATTTTGAATTTGCCAACAAACCAGACGAACTGCGGGCCCGACCAACTGTTTACCCAAGTAAGCACCTCTGCATAATCACATTTAAAGTAATACACTCTTTTCCCAATGGGAAAGCTGAAGGCCCTGATGGATTCAAAATTTACAAAGCATATAAAAATAAAAATAGCTCCTATCATGTTAAAGATGTTCACATGTTCCATTTCAACTTACCAGCTCCCTATATATTGGACATATATTTAAATTGTAATAAAGCAGTTTGGTCTGGGAAGCAAAGTTGAAATGCTATACAAATCCCTTACAGTATCTGCAATTACTAATAATAGTAAGTCACTGTCTTTTCCCTTGTAATGATCCTGCTGACAGAGCTGTTCCCTGAGCCCTGTATTATATAACCTCCAGCTATCAGTACCAGAAATCATCTCTTCATTGCGCAATTTACCTTAGGTAAAACTATCACATAGTTTTATTCCTTTCTAACCTTGAAAAATCTCACTCTAATTCTTTAACTTATACAAATATTTAGAACATTATCTGGTTAGACAATTAACTGGGAAAAAAAGTGAATTTATGCCAGTCGCTCGAGACTTGAACTCCAACTTTAACTTTACCTTGTAAAATATCTACTTATATATATATATATATATATATATATATATATATATATATATATATATATATATATATATATATATATATATAAAGATATATATATATAGATATATATATGGTTATATATATATATATATATATATATATATATATATATATATATATATATATATATAAATATACATATACATATACAAATATACACATACATATACAAATATACACATATACATATATACATATACATATATACATATACAAATATACACATACACATATACATATATACATATAAATATATATGCATTGTTACTTCATTTTCCTCTTTGAAAAATTGAAATTGTTAAATTAACATATTTTCAAAGACTTCAAAGATCTTCTCGACCACATTGCTGTTAAATTTACTACCAAGACCAGAATTCATGTTGGGCTGATGGGACACATCTACTGGTCTAAGTTGGGCTGAGACTTTCTCATATTACGTTATGATTTAGACTCGAAAAAAGGCCAGAAATCTCGCCTTTGCTATTTGAATGACGACAACTTGACGCAATCATGTATTCCTTAAGGCTTGCAGCTTGAACCCTCATTGGCATTGTGCTGTGGTGTGTGTCACTTCTGTGTTTTTCTAAGGTTTGTGTGAGATCCAACCACTCTTTAAATTACAACCAGATGGTCAGAGAGAAACAGAGTAAGAAAGACTGTGTTGGAGCTACCTCTCTCTCTGGGCCTGTGCTGGTGTCCAGCAGTTTCTCCAGCTCTGCGTGCATGGAGCTCTCCAGCTGCTGCCGCATCATTTCCTGGAACTGAGCCATCCCTCTATTGGACTCTCCGTTACTCAGATCTAGAGAGGAAAGACGAAGGGAGCAGAGGGACAAGATTTTACATTTAGAGGACGGGGGACAAAGTTCTCAAATGCTGAAAGAAACTGAATTGTGAGGGTTACAGATGTTTACCTTGGTCTTTAACTCAAATTTTAGTTTCAAAGACATGAAGACCGACCAAAAAAACTTTTTTTTAAGAATACTCAAGCAGCATAATACAAATAAAAATATTCTCAATTCTTAAAAATAAGGTTTTTTTCATTTAATAGACAACCGTTTCATCACAGAGACAAAATTACAACTTAGATACGTTGATATAAAAGCCTGTCTCCAACAGAAAGTTTCCTTCATATAAAGGCCTTGTCCCTGATGCAATCATATTCATAAAGGCACCAGAACAAGGATTTAGGGTTTATAGGTTTATGTGTCTCTTGTTATCTTCCCATTCCCCAGTTTTCTTCCATTCTAAACTCAATCAATACCAACTTTAAAAACATTTTTGAGGGTTTTTGTTTGCTTGTTTTAATATGTATATACATCCATCTGATTCATCATCCAGCTGCCAGTGACACATCCTGTTTCAAATGATCCCTTTGTAAAACTTATAGATACTGCAGTGTATGTGTCAGCTGAATTATTGTGACCCTGCAGAAATTTAGTATTTACACCACAAAGGGTGGATCTCATAACAAATAGTGATATAACAGGCCTCATATCATATGGAATCATTTTACAGCCCATTATCTCAGACAGAAACAACACTGAGAGCCTCTATGTGTTGGAAAACAAAGATATGTTTAGAAATAGAGAAACAAAGAAGAAGGTGAAGTACCTGTTTGTAATAGTGGTTTGAAATCTGTACCTCGGAGGCATCTTAGAGTTTCTTTGGAAATGGGATATAATTACATTTAAATAAAAAAAAAATGTATTAGCTACGACATGGTACCACAGGTTTGGACCCCTTTTGACGTCAGAACCGCATAGATTTGAAAAATCCTGAAAACATTCTTCTGATAGTATCATAAAGTTGCAGCAGATTTATCAGCTGCATATCAATGATGATGATACAATGAATCTCCTGTTTCATCACTATTCTTAAAGATGCACTATTGGATTGGGATCTGGAGACTGTGGAGGCTACTATAGGTTAGGAAACCAGTCTGAACAGATGATTTGAGCATTGAGACATGGTGCATAATCCTGTTGAAAGAAGCATCAGAAGATGGGTGGACTGTGGCCATAAAGCGATGGACATGGTCAGCAACAATATTCAGGTAAGCTGTGGCATTTAATTAGTGCTCAGTTGGTTCTAAGGACAATACACAGGCACCAACAGCTGACTGTGGTTGCAAGTAGATGATGTAAGAAGCAGCAAAGCATCTCCGGAATTTTTTTTCTTCATCCTATTTGGTGTTTGTTATTTTAGCTTTTTAGTTCACAATACTGTGCCACTGTTGTATACTCTGTCAACATTAACAGGCTTCAAAACTAAGTATTATCTATTACAGCAAGGACAGCAAACACTGGAAGGTTTGGATAGTTACCACGGCTGTGCTAACAAGACAGACAAACTGTAGAGGACATTTTAATTTTTATCAGTAAATAAAAGCTACGTGTCTAATTTTACTGGCTTTTCAATTGAGAAATTAGACTTGGCTATGTAAGTAAACAGGCTCCAGAATCTGGGTATCAAAAGAAAAAAATCAAAAAGCAGGACACAGAGAGAGTACCGAACACAACTATCATTTAAAATGTTTGCTTAATGGTGTAATAATTGAATGGTGTCATGAGAATCTCTGTTATTTGCTCTAAGGTATATAGTGTCGAAATATAAAGCAAAAGTTAAAATAAGAAAAAAATTAAAGTACTTTGCAAAAGTTTCAGGCAGGTGTGTAAAATGCTGTAAAGTAAGTGAAGTAATAAAAAGTGCTTATGGTGTATTTTTTATTTAACAAATATAAATTGAATGAACAGAAGACAAATCAAAATAAAATCAGTATTTAATGTGACCAGCCATTGCCTTCAAATCTACATTGTACAAATGCACACAGTTTTTAAAGGAAATCAATGTTTGAAAAAAAAAAAACTTGGAGAATTACAGATGCAGGTTTGATAAAATCCTTCTGCCTCAATCCCAGACACACAGACTGATGCTGAGGTCAGGGCTTTGAGGGGGCCATTCCCAACGACACTCACTATGATTTTAGTCATTGTCCCGCTGCACAATCAATTTCAGACCAATCAGACACTTCCCTGAAGTGTCTGCTTGTTTTCTCATCAATGAAAATGCCAATAATCTCTGGACAGCAGACAGGTGTACCCTGGCCACAATGGTTTCTGACATTTCAGGGCTGTTAGCATCACTGGACATTGGCATATTTTGAAGGAAAGTCAGCCTGCATCTTTCAACTGCTATACTTAGTTTCATTTGCCAACAGACCCCCATGTTTGTTTGTGCTTCTTAAGCCCCAGTCACACAATCCCATGCTTTGGTCATGGTGGATGACCTGGATCTGGATCAGTGTTGTATAGTGGTGGACAGATGCAGGGGAACAGCAAACGGTCCCAACTGTGTTGAACTGTTCAAAACTATCATGGAGAACCGCCGCTCTCAGGATAGTAGGGTGAAAACCTACTGTCCGGGGGCAAATAGTATTAGCGTCTCCTGTACGGGCTCAATCGGGCTGATTGTGGCTCAATCCAGAACATTTTCTGAGGACAACTGAAAAGGATGTATCCAATTGTGTCCCAACTGTGTCCCATTCAAGGCAATTTAACAGTGTTGTTCTTAAGTATCTCACATGGAAAGTGAACGTGAAAAAAGGCAAGCAACGGGGCTCAATTGAAGTTCACACGATGCAAACTGGGCTGACGTCCTGTCAGTGGGATGGAAATTCATGAAATCTTAGTCGTATCGTTGTATTGACCTAACTGAAGCGGAACAAATGCCCCAAAAGTGCTGTAGAAGCATCGCAGAAGCATTACTGACAGTGGAGTGTGTCCTGGCAGACTTATTTCTTCCTAGATCATGCCGATCAAGCCGGCCTTGCCAATCATGTACAGTCGTTCACCATTGCTATGAGAAACAGGAATGTGTGATGAGGGCTTTAAAAAGATTTTGAGCAGCACAACTTGAAACTCCAGTCAGATCTGAAATCTTTGCATGGGGAAGTTTGCTGATGCAGTTTAGCTTCCTTGTGTCTTGTTACGGTGCTCAGTCTTATGAGGTAAGACCTATGGCATGAAACTGTCTGCCACAACCTCACCTTGGTAGCAGAATTTGGCTGTTTCGCTTTGCTGTTTTAAGCCTTTTACACAGCTGTACCTGTTTCAGTCAATGACAATGTTTTAACCCGCATACGAAAATGATGATCATTAGCAACTCTTTGGTATAACATGCTAATCATACACCTGACTGCAGTCCCACAAAAATTCCTGACCTTGTGCCCGTGGGCTTGATGCTGGTTAAGAGGGTCATCAGAATGTATTTCACTTAGATTTTTCTTCTGTTTGAATTTACAGACTTCACATCAGTGTGTGGTTTTAGCCTGAGAGGCAAAAAACTAATGAGTGAAACTCAAGTGCTGTTTTGATTTGTTTTTTAAGAAAAGCACAAAGGACGGATGGTAATTGATACAATTTTATTGATACCAATGCCAAAATGATTCTTTTTAAGGATTCAATTCTCTAATGAAGTCTGATGGAGTTTCGGTGTGAAAACAAGATAGGCCCACACAGCTTTAGGGGCAACAACGTCAAACACGTGGCACTCCTGATATTTAAATTGCTCTGCATAGATGAATGCTTCAGCAAATTGCTGGTGTTTCCACCCTTACTTGAAATCACACAGACACTGGATGTTGTGCAGTTAGCATTGTTTTGTGTTAAATTAAGCCACATTTTTAACTGCTTCTGTGCCTTGTCTGCTATGATTACCTCCGCCAAGGAGGTTATGTTTTCGGGAGAGTTTGTCCGTCCGTCCGTCTGTCCGTCCGTCCATCCGTCTGTGAACAAAATAACTCAAAAAGTAATGGATGGATTTGGATGAAATGTTCAGGAAATGTTCAGCATGGGAAAAGGAAGAACTGATTGATTTCGGTGTTGATCCGGATCAGCGTCTGGCCGCCATGGCGAAAAATGTGATTTCTGTGAATAACTACTGAACCAAAGTAGATATCATTTTGAATCCAATTGCTAATGGTATGTTTTCATGGCCAAGGAATCTAAATATTTAGCTGAAATAAAGGTAGGAGTTATATTTATGGTCAAAATGACAATATGGGATTTGGGAGAGAGGCTATCGGAGGATGCTTGGCAGAAAAGCTTAATCCGTATACATACTTCCTCTCTATGTATACTTCATGGGCTGATTCAGTTTAAGGTACTTCATTGTCTACATTATTTAAATGATAAGCTTGCTAGAATTTTTCCAAGAATAAACCCTGGCTGTCCGAGATGTGGCTACTGCCCTTCGTCAGTTGGGCATATGTTTTGGCTATGTCCCTCTCTCTGTGAATACTGGAAACAGATATTTGAGGTGTTTTCCCATATCTGTGGACAGACAATAGACCCAGATTTCCACATAGCAATTTTTGGTATACCACCTCCAAATTGTAGACTCACAATTTTACAAGCAAATGCTCTTGCTTTTGCCTCTCTGTTGGCCCGTAGGCTTATTCTTTCAATTGGAAGGCCAAAAATGCTCAGTCTTTCTCACAGTGTTTGAAGGAGGTGCTTCCCTTTTTACCTTTGGAAAAGTTAAGGCATAAAATTAATAAAACCCGCAAGAGCTTTATCTTGACCTGGAGCCCTTTCATTGATTATGTGGAGGGCTTTTTTTTTATCGCAATTGATGAACATCTGAGTGTAGCGAAGACCTTGACTATGCTGTCAAAGTGAATGTGGATGAATTTGCCCTTTTTTTATATATACATATGTGTATGTATATATACATATGTGTGTATGTGTGCATATATATATATGTATATATATATATATATATATATATATATATATATATATATATATATATATGTACATATATGCATCTACTTATATATACAGATGTGTGTGTATATTGATATGACCCTGTCTTGAGAATTTTTTATTTCCTTTATTTATTTTATTTTATTTTTTTATCAGAGCCTTGGGGTGGGGGGTGGGGGTAAATTGTTAGTTCTGATTCTGATTGTGAGTGTCTGTTTATTTACTTGTTTGAAAAATCAAAAATAAAGTTTTGAAAAAAAAAAAAAAAAAAGACAATATGGCTGAGGACTGTGGCGCTGGCGGAGGTCTGCGCTCTCCGAGGGCTTTCTAGTTACATATTTGACTGTGCTGTTGTCAAACATGCTTTCTGTCTCTAATGAGAGTATGACATCCTTGACTTTCAAAGCATTCAGAAGCTAGTTCAGGGAATTGTTACGGGAATCGTTAAGCATAAACATAGATGAAATTGATTCCTTAAGTTATTTCTTTTCAATTCCCATCCCTAATGAACAGATATACATTCATTTAGAAGAGCCTGTATCCCTATCATGTCCCTTTGTCCTTCTGTTTGTGACTCATGACTTCCACCAGAACACTAACACAATCACCACCTTCAACAGACTGGGTTCAGGTAGACCAGTATGGATTGAAAGATCTACCAGCCACACAGGATTTTTACAAACAATTTCATCATAAGCAGCCCCGTGTCATGCCTTATAATGTAATAATACGGCTAAAATTGGAATCTAGATTTTGTATTTCTCCTACATATACTAAATTGGGTTGTGTTGCTATCACTGAAACATCAAATTTCCTAATATTGCTCCAACAAAAAAAACACCTTTACAACAAACAAACTGGTGCTTTTACGATGAAAATCCTTGTCTTAGATTCTATAAAAGATATTATATTGTCCCTGAACTAACTGAGCTTGATCAAGTACACAATTAGTAATGAAAGAGCTATAAGAACAAACAGTGCTTTTTAGATGCTGCTGACAATAAAACAGCCATAGCCCTCCTTATTTTCAACTATCTTGAACTTTGAACAAGCAAGTCATCAATTCATGCACACTTCTAAAGCCAATCAGGAACATAGCCTTTAAATACCTGCACATGATCTGCCTCAAAGTGTTGTACAGGGAGTGCAATTAGCAGAAAAGTGGGATTCAATTTCTGTCTTATTTAAATCTGTTGCATCACATTTAGTAACCCATCTCCGTGGCTGGAAGATTGAACAAATTCACCTGACACTGAGCACAAACAATTGCATTTGGCATGTGCAGGGTACCGCTGGTTTCCCAAACTCCCCCCTTCTGAACCACATTGGACCCACCACCATTACAACTTACATTGCAACCCAAACTCACCCACTGATCTACCTCCATCACCACCATCACCATCTACCTACCACACTCACAAGACCAGAAGGAAGCAGGAGATACTGGATCTGCAGATAAGGCTGCACAATAATAGGGATAATTATAATCACAATGATTTTGATTAACATTAAAATCATGATCATAAAGCACAATTACTTATTCATTTTACAACATCTGTGCAAATTTTTCAATTAATTTAATACGATTTATTGCACTGTGAGGCAGTCACAGCTGTGTATCAAATAATAATGATAATAATGATGATGGCATCTTTACCTTTATAGCACCTTTACAAAGAAATGCTTAAAATGATTTAACAGGGGCAGAGACTCAAGGAAAATTAAATTAACAAAAAAATGGGCTGAACAAACGAAGATGACAACGAAGAATAACAAGACAGAACAGAAAAAACCCTGGGGAACAACTATGGTACGGTTAAAGAAAGGAATATTGTGTCATGACTGACAGACCTTGATAGACATTCTAAATACTAAATCAGTAGAATAATAATTTTACAATTATGTTATAATTTTTAATTCTAATTGCTGGACATAACATAGAAATCATAGGACTCATTCAACAATAAAATGGTTTAAAAGTGACACGGTCAGCTAAATCATATCCTAGTATTACATAAACATAATGGGCACTAATTTCGTACACTAGGCGCAAGCGCAGGCGCACCTGCCCTGCGCCAGCCTTCGCCGCGCGGATAGGGTGTGACCAGTGCACTTTGCAAGTTTCCTGCAGTGCCAAGAGAGGCGCACTCAAGGCGCAGACCATCGCATCCACGCCTCCTCAGCGCATATCGAGAGAGGAGGAGAAGGAAGTGTGAATGGGTTTGACACAGCTGACCGCTGTCTTCACCAATCAAATGACTGCCTCTCCTCGCCTTTAAATGCGCTGCGGCCGAGGCGCAGCGTCTGATTGGTCTGAATGATCCCCGCCACAGCAGGCACAGTGTGCTGGAAAGACCCGGTAGCGGAGAAGGTCAGAGCCGCTGTCACTTCAGCAGGAGAATGTACAGCGGGGCGCGCATCGGAGGCCTTGATGCGCGTCACCATGTGGGCCAGCTCCTGGAACAGATGTAATCTGTTCCTTTGTCATTAATAGTAAAAAAAAATAAGAGACAGTTTCACACCCGCTGTCTTATCCATTCATAATGCTTGTGATCCACCTGCACTCCTGGTTTGTCATTGCCAAATAGCAGAACCTTTAGTGATAAACTGTATACTCTCCCGGTGTCTCCTCCTCATCCTCCTTGCAATGATGTACTCCATCTTTTTAGATCACATTAAAAATAAAGACTAAAATAGAGGAATATGGGAAATAACAGGTACATTCAGAGTAACATACATTTATTTTCTCTCTTTTTTCTCCGTCTTTTTTCTCCTTTTTTTCTTTTAATTTAATGAAATGAGAGAAGCCAGATATATACTCAGCATCAGATGTAAAGGGTGTTTATTGTTGACTTGTAAGATGTGCATCAAACTTCCAGCTGCTGTCAGGTTAAGTTTCTTTATGACAAACGGCTTTAACCCGACATCAGATGTGACGGGACAGTTAATATAGATACAAATGTATCTGCTGGTTCAGACGGGGACATTAAATAGTGATTGCTGTGATTGTTTAATGCATTAAAATGTGCCTGACACTCTGGAAACCTGCCTCTGAGGCGTGCGCACATGTGCACTTGTCACCAAATTACAGCTGCGGAGGGTGCGCTTCGCCCTGCGCCGAGGTTAGATCAGGTTGAAGCTGGCAAGCTTTCAGCGCACTTTCTGCACTGTTTTCAGCACGAAATTGTCACTGCGCCAACTTGAATCTGCCGACACCTCCCCCTGGTGCGCCATCACCTCCCCTTGGTGCGCCGTCACACCCACCTCTGCGCAGACGGTCTGCGCAGAGGTGTCAAATTGGTAGCGCACGGCGGTGCGCCGGACGAAATTAACACTGTGCAGGGTGCGCCAGGCTTGCGCCCCCTGCGCTGTGCCACGAAATTAGAGCCCAATGTCTTTTCATTTTATGATCAGAAGTGAAAGACAAATACTTTGTCATATCAGTACAAAGATGGCTTATGTTGTTTTAATGAAGTTCAGGAAACTTTAAAGTGCCATAATTACTAAACAACTGGCCCAGAAACCCTTTAAGAATAAAAGCATTAGGTGGAAATGCTGTTAGCATCATCATTAAATATAGAACAAACCAAACCTTTACTTTGAAAAGCACTGCAGAAGTCGAACAGCATTGTGTTTAAGCCCTGGACATATTCACAGGCAGGGAGCATACCTCCACTGAAAGAGCCCCAGTACAAACACAGACTGAAACTCCCCATCTCTCAAAGCACACACACTTGTTTTCCGTTTATACAGTGAATACACTTAAAAACTGGACACTTCTATACAATTTTATCCACCATTTATCAAAAAATATAGGCAACTGGATTCAGCATGCTTACATGCAGTGCCGCAGATCAGGTACGACTGAACGAGCACAGCACCTGGCAAGTGGGTATGATTGTGAGAGACTGTAATGTTAACTGAAGTTAAATAGGTTGGCCATCAATACCTGAAAAGGTACCAAAGAAGAACCACCTTTTCCAGTAGTCTACCAGCATCTTAGCATTTTCCCAACCACAATTACAGCATGATGACCTCCTGTATCTTCCCTTCACTACCCCATTGCCATCACAGCCCAAACTTCAACAACTTCAGGTTATTAAGTGAGAGGATACGACAGTGGGTGGGTGTCTCTGTAACAGCCCTGGCTTAATTTCCCTCATATCTGATGAACATGACATTTTTAAAAGCTGCAAGTGTAAATAAATTGTTATCTACGCAAACACTGAGCTCTGGTGTCCCTCCAGGTCCTGTTCTGGCCCCTTCATTATTTACTTTGTACAAGCTTCATTTGGGTCATCTTTTCAGAATCTTCAAAGATGATTGTTGTCATTGCAATGCAGAAGATATTCATTTGGATGTCTTTAAATCTCATAATGCGTCCAAGTCGTCTCAACTGTGTAAACCAAATGACATAAAAGGTTGAAGTTTTCTTAGCTGAGCAGAGATAAAAACTGAGGACGTTACCTCAGCTCCTGAGCATCTTATTGAGTTGATGATTCACAGCTTTGTTTAATCAAGGCTATTTTATTGAAAATTGTCTGTAAACTAGTCATACGACTATATCACTGCTACTGCTAAGCTTCAGATAAAATCTCCTCAAGAGGTCCCAGGTTACCTCAATCATGATGTTGATGCAATGCATTCCAGTAAATGTCTGGATCCTTTGTTTGATCTGTTTATATATGTTATTCCAAGTCTTTTACAAGTAAATAATTTATTTCAAAAGAACTTGAGATATGTCCTCTTCAAAGGTTCCATATACTGTAAATAAACATTACTAATTTTCTCACATCAACAGACCCTGGCTCCATACATGCAAGCTCAGTTAACCACAATGCTGACACCAGCTATCCTACCATGAGGCACCTAACTGTTCTAACATACATACAACAAATATTCCTGATGTCCAAATTACACATGAAAAGAACAATAAAGAGAAGCAAAGAGAAGGCAAAAGACAGAGAAAAGACTACAGGAAAGGCTTTAAAAGAGGGCGGGAGAGGCAAAGCCAGGGTAAGGTGCCCTTTTTAGGGCATCCATCCCTGTCAGATTGAGCCGTTGCTGTTATTTTAACAAGAGAAACACTACATAATAGCGAAACTGCAACCATTAAAAGTATCTAAGGGATACTATGACAGGGGTTTATAGTATGACTGCCTCATTACAATCTGTCTTTTCTCACTGGTAACACAATGCATGAACTGGAGTGACTTTTCTACAGAATAACTTGCTGTTTCTGGCACCAGAAATGTAACAGCCACAGGAAATGAACCTCTCTGATAAAATATGACAACACAAAATGTCACAACAGACCGGCCACTTCAGCAAAAAGGAAAGAAAGAAAGAAGCAGTCTGACGAGATTAACCAGATTTAGCTTTAGTCCGAAGAATTATTTACAAATTTTTTCATCTAGAGTAGATAGAAACCAGGAGTTTAAGATTTGAGACTATATACTACATGCTAACAAAATGTTCCTCAATTTGAGAAGCAGTTATCTCATTTGGAACTTCTAATACAGGGACATAACATTTTTCAAAATAAAAGTCACTTAGTTTTAGGGATAGAGGATAGACCTGTAGGTAGCTGCTTCAAAGCTAGTTGCTGCTTCTGTGTAATGCTTCTGGCAGGTATGACGAATTTTGCCTGTCTTTACCTCCAATATTAAAGCCTGATGTATCTGCCTTAAAATAGTGGAGCTATACATTTAACATGAAAGTATGTGCAGCAAAAAACAGTGCCCATTTTAAGCTGCTGGTTGTTAACTTTGAGTTAATTGGCAGACAATGCTTTATTCACAGTTACTATTAAACACTTGAGTTGCATATCCTACTGGTGTAATCCAAATGGACAACTTTCTGTTATCATCATTTATTAGTATCAACATCAATATTAGCTCATAAAAGTTGGAAATAACAGCGTGTTAGATATTTGCAAAAAAAAAATCCAATATTGTGCATCCCTTCTCAGGTTATAGTCAAACCATCCACCTGTGGAACTGCTAATACTAGATTGAACAACATAGATTTGACACCTGCGCTGAAACTGCAATATATTGGGGGCAATTTTCCATTTTTATGTGCAAAATTTTGAGCTGGATCTTCTCATTATTTAAACCTGCTTGAACTTCCATTACACACTGCAGCCCTTGTACAATTACTGTGGCACACATATAGAATCGAATTTAATTGAATTTATTCAAGGATTACCACTTGAGATGCAGCATCTAGTTTTCAAGGGGGTCCCACAGACACAGAGAAGGGAACAAACCAAGAGAAACAAACGTTGATTTTAGATTTCTTGCACACCTGTCTTAAAATGTGAGGGATACTGGAGCTTGGTTGGCGTTGTGGGACGGCTCATAGTGGGCTTCCCTTATTTTCAAAGTCAAAACTTGACAGGTAGGCATTGTCCAGTGGACTTGGATCCCTCTCAGCTCGGCTTCACGCACTGAATCAGAGTCTGTGGAAGTCGACAAAATGTACATGCAGGAGGCAGGCAGAACAGCGACGGGATTTGATTGGTTTAAAAATATGGGTTCTAAAGATGTGATTGGTTGGTATTTTCCCTGTTTTACTCCTGCTGTAGATAGCGGATATTTTTTGCTCTATTTTAAGAACATATTATGAATTGATTGCCATTGGGTCATAATTTTAACCAGTATTACAAAAAGTGTATCTAAATCAGATTACAAATCCCAGCTTTAAGATGACATTATCTGAAGACAAATATTGGCAGTTTGTTCTTCAATATGATTAAAATATAAAAATCCTTGGTCTACATACTGATGGACAACCACACTCGGGCTGACTTTATGCGATCAGTGTAAGCTGCACTGTTATCCAAAAATTTAATATCGCAATTCATTGAAATAAGATTTACAGCCCTTGCTAACTGTATTACACCTCTAGGTAGTAAGTCAACCAAAAAACAGATAATGACCTTTAATTTTAGAGTTCAATTTTTAGAGGTCTTCAAGCAACAGAACATGTCCTTCGAAATGAAATGAAAGATCTGAAGCTGTGTACTAAAATCAGCTGTTATTGACTCGTTTGCCAAAAGGCAGTCATGCTAGATTCATGCAGTAGTATGTGATTAATCTTCACAGGTTGTGGAAGTATGAGGAAATAAACAGAGAAACAAACAGAAGGTTTCAACAGAACTGAGAAACTGAGGAACTAGTGGTTGAACAGGATTAGTGTACAGTGATTTTAATCTATCAGACATTTTTAACTTTAATATGTCATAGTAAGTATGGTGCATTCAGTTGAAATTGGAAATTTCCTAGCACAGAAAATATTAAGTCTCCACTTCTTAAAAAAAAAAAAACAAACACTGTGGTTTGAGATGAAAATGATCAGTTATTGATAGAAAGCATAATTAAAAAAACACCATTATGTTTGCTGGATTACTCTTGAATCTAAGATATCAGACCATTTATGCTTCTAATAAAGGCATCGCAAAGTGGATTTAGGTTTAACATTCATGGGGGTGAACCATTAAGAAAGTTAAGATAAAGTGAAGTCATTTTGTGCAAACAGATTTCTGTTACGATTATCAATTTAAAACTTCAAAATTCACCTTGTCTGACAGTAAGAACTGGGCAAAATAGGGCTGGGTGATATGGACCAAAATATGAAATCTAAATCTCCTGAAGAAATATAATTATACACTACTTTATTTCATTTTTCCAGACTTGCAGCTAAGACACCAGGCTGCTTATAGTAAAATCAAATCATAAAAATATTGTAAAGATAAAAGCACCAAATGCTCAATATTAAGATCATTTTCACTTTCAATCATCAAGCATTGTGTTAAAACTAATCTTGGCTGTCTTGTCAACAGAATAATATGGTGAACATTAACTGCGAACCAAGCCTGTCCACATTTTCTATACACTTTGATACCTTATGTCTTAAAACTAACAATCTCCTTTCACTTCAGTGATTGGTGGCTTCAAAAAGTCCAAGACCTTGGCGATCTCCAGTGGAACATTTTAAACAAAAATGCACCTCTCCAAGCAATTTTCCCCCCATTTTCATAATAATGTCAACATGTTTGTGTGATTTTAACAATACTTTGTATGCTTTCCATCAAAATAAAAATAAGTACAATGCCAGTGTCTGAGATTTTTATTGTGTTGCCATTGTAACAAGCTTTTCATCAAGTTAGTTTTACTTATTTTATAAATGCTCCTAAGTTAAATGAAGAATAATTAGCCATTCAGGCTTAACAACTCAAACAGATCTTGTACCCAATAAGCCTAACACTGTAAGTGGTTCTTGATGTAAATTCACTTTTTTCAAGCATTAGGCATTGGGGAAAAAGTATAAGATGCTCCTGTACATTTTTGAGGATTTAACTTGAGTATTATTTGGGGGAGGGGGGATCTTTCCACTCTTTTAAAAAAATAATATTATACTTTGGACTCTTCTTAATATTGTACTTCTTGCCACCCGTGGTCTGATGTCAGTTATAAATCTTCTGTTCTAATACTTGATCTTAAAGAAAACAAACAAAAAAGTTAAACATACTTGTAGCTGAACATACAACAGAGCCAAAGCAAATAACTCTCCACCTTAAAGCCCATGCTCTTATCTTAAGCACATAATTAAGGACATTTCAGTGATGAATAATTTGTTTAATTTAGGGGGTGCATGATAATGGATATTTACAAACAAATCATAATCAGTACCAATGTTTACACCATGCTAAAGTAACATGTTTTTATCTGTGAAAAACAAGATCCATATATTTTCCTTTTGAAAACAACAAAAACACTTTAAAGACCAGTGGTGTCTACGTTTGTTTTCATTCATTCCACGGAAAAATGTGGAGATGGATGGGCCATATTGTATCATCATTTGGTGAAATCTAAGAATTTTGGGATGTGAATCAGAGTTGAGGGTGGGGGTGGGGTGGGGGGGGGAGATGACTGTCCATTGTAACCACTAATCTAACCCTTGTCAGGATCAGAAAGATGCTCTATAAACCAGGGATAGGCAGCAACGTTTCATCTTCACATTCAGGTAAAAAAAACTATAGCAAACTTGTAGCACTTAAAGGTGATTAAAGATGATAAGTACACTGTGCTTTCAAATCCCTAATATGGGGCATATCATGAAGAAATGTGTGTGGCGTTGTGATGTTTGCAGTCACTATTCATTTGCCCATGTTCATTAGCCAGGAAAAAGCTCCATGTTATAAATGCTGGTAATACCTAATTGTTACTTTTGAAGTTGGTCTCCAGATCATATGGACCATGACATCTGTAGAGCCAAAAGTAATGGAATAATAGCAATACATTTTAGGGGGAGATGGAGAATGAGATGACTGAATGTTTGCTGGTAAATGGAAGTAAGAGGCTTAGCAAAAAAAAAAAAAAATCCTTAAAATATTAGTATTGACATATAAAATATCATATCAGCATTATGCCTCAAAGTATCCCAATTTATTGGTGAACAGATATTTTATACAACCCTGTTCCTGTAATGGAGTAAGATTTAGCAAGAAGTATAAACTTAAAGCTATGATGTTTGTGCACCACTTGTATTAAGTCTGGTATTCATTTAAAAAAAAAAAAAAAAAAAAACACTATCAACAATATATATCAATATAATATCTTAACTGAAAAAAGTACTGATATATGTTAATATGTTACAAGTGTAATTTTTTAACAAACACTGAGTAATCCCTTAAATGAAAATACTCACCTCTGACAAAACGTGCCATGTCTCAGCTGCCTGACAGAAACCTCTTCAACAGTTCACTCAGTAAAATCGTAAGACGAATCCAAATCAGAGTAGACTCTTCAACATTAATAGCAGCAGATTCACATTAAAAATCCATGTGTCATTGACAAAACGATTATAAATACATCAAAAAGTTTCCTTGAGCTGCCTTTTGAGCCAGGTGTCAATTCATCCAGACGAGTGAAACCTCTGAAGTCTGATAAGTAAGACGTCAGGATCAAAATCAAGTCACCTTTATCTATCTGGACAGCTGCCTTAAACCGTTCATGCCCATGAAGCTGCCTTGATTTTGGTTGGATCTTTCATTGACTGCCTTTATTACCTCCCCTTTTCCAAACCCCAATACTGTAAACCACGTCACAAATTCTCTTGGCTGTGACTCCAGACCTCTGGTCATACCCTTTCCTCCTTGCCTCGCCCCTTTGCTTTCATTTTACTACCTTATTGCTACAAAGTCGAGCCATTTTCAGTCCTTGAGCGTGTTTTATTTTCTGCACCAGAGTCCACTTCACTGGCATCCCGTCAATTATTAACCCAGGGAAGATGCACACAGCTCAGTCCATACGCATGAGCTGCCTGCCGGGGAAACTTCAGAGGCTATTGGGCTGCGGAAATGAATGACTGATGGATGAATGGACAGAGAAGGAAAGGGACGCGATGTACGCAGGAAATGATGAATATTAACGCATCCCACAGAGCTTACAGCTTTACAAAATGTTAAGAAAACTCGGAATAACAGGGGTACCTTGAACATCACGCGAAGAAAATCGTCAGTTTTCGACAAATTACTAAAAAAGGCTACGTGTAATTTTCAAAATGTTACCATAACCTTATGGCTTTTGGTGAGTACATAATGTTGTCAAGAAGCAAAGCAATAAAATGTCTGGAATGTAAAATCTTACTGTGTTACTGTAAGATGCTGGCGGAAGAGAAGTCGATGGGGTCGGCCTGGTCCTGCGGGTCTGAAGGACCACAGAAATCCCTTTGAAGAAACAGCGAGGGACACAATGTGTTTTCTCAAGCCACGACGTTTGCACTGCCAAGAAAATGGTCCCTGTTTCCTTCCGGCATCACAAAATAAAACTTACAATCCGCCAAAAACTAAAGAACTTAAAAGGTGATTTCAACATATTTTACACCACAGTGCCATTCCTGATGGGGGCGAATGGGATCGTTGCAGGAGGATGGCAGCCAATCGGAAGGCTGCCTTCATGTGACGTAGATCTCTAAACCAATCAATTTACGCTACGTACAGTTTGGTTGCTGACAGTTCCGGGTTGAAAAATAACCCAAAATGTGATATACTGCAGAAATCTCAAAACGAAGCTTTCTGCTCACGTTTATCTTCTGTCATATAAAAAGACGGAGTACCAGACGTTTTTTAGAGAGAGGGATTTGTAATGAGCCGTATCTGCCTCTCTCTGCCTCAAATGTACGCCACCAATCAATCAAAAAGCCAAAAACTGTCGGCTTTGGAACTATCATAACCTTATGATGTTAATTACAGATGATGCCCCTTTATCGTAAATGTAACATGGTACTCAGGTTACATAATCATAGCTCACGCTTCTGTGAGGGGATCATCAGGCAAGCACGCCCCTATCTGGTGAAACTATGATATTACACTGTTCAGCATTCACTGGATACTTCATGAAAAGATACTCTGTAATGACTAGGCCACAATCCAGAACTTAATTTTATGTGCAGCACTGTTTCCAATCTGGGTCTTTTATAAGCAAAGGAACTCTGTACCAGAATAGGAGTTCCCCTGCTGTGAAAAATAACGAACTACAAAGAGTGAAGAGAGTAATTATTGTAAATAACTACAGCCACTTGATCAGCTTTGACTCAAGTACAAGTTGTAGTGAACTTTGCAGTAAAAATGTGAAATGGATAAGTGCTAAAATGTAATGAATCAAACACTTTTCTGTTTCAGTATAATATCCATCCATCTTCATACACTTATCTGGGGCCAGGTCGCAGCAGCAGCATGTTTGGGGGGGTTTTGGGGCTGCCCTAGGGTCTCCTCCCTGTATGAAAACCTCCACAGTCAGCCACCAGCGAATTTGTGCCACCAAGACTTTTTTCTTTCTTTTTTTTTTTTTTAATTTTAAAGAAACTAATGTGCAAGGTTTTGACTCGATTCATCAGTTATTTATGTACATTCATTAACCTAATACTTCAGATCCTGCCATTGGACAAAAATTTCAAGTGTTTTGCTGTTTGCTTAATTTTAACAGGTAAAGGGAACTCTTGATGTACCAGAACCACCTTTATCAGGTAACTTGTTTTACATTTATGAACAGTCAGGCTTTAATGTGACAATCAGCTGATGGAATTCATCAAAGTTTCCAATGAACCGTTTATAAAGTGCAAAAGTAGAACTGTTTATGGTTGGATTTTACCAGCCCTGTGACACATTACAAAGGCTTTTTATGGATATAAATGTGGTGTACCTTGTGTTTTTATAACTTTTGGTGTGCCTTCTGTGAAAAAGTTTGAAAACAACTGTGTATCAAAAAGTAACAAACATAGTGAAATATTGTGATTTTTATAGGGAATACTTTTTCATATTTTCTAGTTCTGTTTAAGTGCAACCAAATAGATTATAAATTCTAAATACAAAATAAAACTAAAAAATAATGATTTGCCCAAATAGATGTAAGATTGCTAAGACTATTAACAAATTGTGAAATGTGATCAAGCCTTGAGTATATCTTTTCTCTAAATCATTAGGTATAGATGATTTTCTTGTTTTCTTATTGTGTGATTTGTTTGTAAATACATGTCTGTTGAGTGGCTGTTTTTTATATTGGAATTGCCAAGTTCCCCGATCTATAGAACAACTTAACCATTAGGCATTAAAAAAGAAACTTGAACCTTGACTGTTTAACCAATATCTCATTGTAAGCGAAATTTAGGCGTGGAGAGTTCAAATGAATCTGATGTGACGCAAGATTTCCTGCTGCCAAACAGGTTTTCTTTCTAGCTAATGTAACTGCTGCCAGTTGTGCTGCAAAGTGCTGTTCTCATGGTGGGTTCCTGTATAGTTTGGAATAAAAGTGAAACAAAAAATATTTAAAAATAAAAGAAAATATAATAAACAAATAATGTGTATAAAAAGATGAGTATGGAAAAGATCTCTTTTGTAAAGTGCCTTGAAATATCATTTATGATTTGGCACATTACAAATTATGATTGATCAACAACACTTGTTAGAAGAGAATTTTGCTTGGCTCACCTTGGCTTTTTGATAGCTTTTTCCCCTCTTTCTCAGCACTCAGATGTGTCAGTATCAGGACACTTCACACTACAATGATCCCTCAAACTGGAATGAGAAAATGTACGCAATAGCTAATGATCCAGAAACAGGATGTCCACAAATGTTGTGTCACACTTAAGTTTTAGTGATATATTTTTATGAGAGAAAACTGTTACTAAATTCACAAATCTGTCACTCTATATGAGTTGGTCTGCTCCCCAAAGTGTATTTTTCACTGCAGTTACAACACAGTAAAACAATGCAGTCACAAACTAAATTCACAAACACGTACTGGCACTGTCAAGGAATGGCAATGCAGAAGAGAAACAGTTCATGTGGAAATAATGATACTACTGTAACAATTTTTATATTGTTTTTATTGTTTCAGATTTTAAATAAATCATTTTCAGTGTTAGAGAACTTGGCGCATCACTGACTATATGTAACAACCATCCATGTTTGACTTACCCCGGAGAAAAATAAGCTGCTAACAGAGGAGGTGGACTTTTAGAATACATTGTAAAAATAAGGTGGAGTTATACTTGTGCATTATAGTTTATAGCAGCCATTCTGTCTGCTGAAAAAATGAGAAAGCAGTTTGCAGTAAATGCAGCCAAAGTAAATCTGGTAACAGTATGTTCCATTCACTTTTTATAGAAATTGCCTATCAGAGAGGGTACAAGGTTTGTAGTGCAAATGGCAAACAGCAGATCACAAAATATATCTGTTGATACTTAAAATGGGACACTTTCAATGCTTTTGTTTAAGTTTAAATAGTTCTGCATTCAATAATTTATCAATTAAAAAAGAAAACAAACTCAACTAGCCAATCACTGTCCAAAATCACAGTAGCTGCTGCACATTGCAGTGCAAACGCTCATGTTGCTCTGCCTCCCAACGCAAAAGTATAAGCCCATCTTTACACTCATAAACTGACTCACTCTCTCCATCTCTCTCATACATTCAGAGTAATGCAGGGTGTGGTGGAGTGCTTCCTCACAGGCGTGAGCCTGGAGTTTTGGGGCTGTTTAAGTGCTGGTCGGGTGGCCTCGAAGGATCTTGTCATACTCCCAGGAACTCCACAGCCATGTCTCTCTCCTCTATCAGCTCTGCTGCTGTGGCATCCATCTTTGTCTTAGAAAAGGGGTTGATAGCCAAGCCATCCACAATCTTCCAGCTCTTGTCCTGAGAGGAAAGTTTCATCAGTTGTTGGTTTTTGTGACTTATACGTCATTAAGACAAATACACATTTTAAAGAAACACACACTCAGAAGTGCCTCTGGCAGGTGACACATGGCACCGTCCACCAAAACAAACTGAAATAGTTTCTTTACATGGGCTGTCAGAGTGACAGAGCAATTACTATAAAATAACCCAGTATGGAAAATGTACACAAGATTTCCTTTATACTATAGCTACATATTTGATCCTGGAAATATCCTTTTCTATTCTTAAACAACACATGGCATTGTGTGTAACAGGGATGGGCAACTTTGCAGAAATCAAGGGTCACATCTATGTTGTTCTTAGAGGACCAAATGGTTACAAATTGACACAGGCACTCAATAAGACAATAAAAATAACTTAACTTAATTAAAAACAAACCGTATCACTGCTGTCAGGCAGGAACAACAAATAAACATTGTTCACCTCTGTGAGTGGGTTATATCAACTCTGATTTACAAGACATAAACAATTGCGAATTATAACATTAAAGTGTTTCTTTTTTAATTGCTATTTTTCCTGAAAAAAAATATTTTTAGTCGGTCATATTTTTACTACTAACAGTGACATATCTTTCATTATGATTTATGATGCTAACAAAGGTATTTTAAGTAAAAAGGAAAAAAGCATTGAATTAAACTGGAAAAACAGCCATTTTTTCTAATTATAAAAACTACTGGTCTAATTGACAGTCCATCTTCCCAAATGCATATTAGCAAATTTTTAAAGATACAAATAATATCTTCTAATTTCCTGTAAACATCAAAAGATTTACCAGTCATTTAAAATTATTATGGAAATGTTGCCTTTACTCATGTGACAATGCCATTTGCCTTTGTATATAGTACAGTTAAGTCATATTGAATTAAAACATACTGTATGTCAGAATATCATCTTCACGTTTACACATTTAGAGGTTAGGAGGGCTACATGTGTCCCCCAGGCCGCCTGTTGTCCATCCCTGATCTATCATGATGTTTGGAGCACAGGGTGGATCTTTTCAAATTTTCATTTGGTTCAATTTTATTTTCCACACCTTGCCCTAACATTGTTTGAATAAAGACTTTAAAGTTTAAAGTCTTTTATGGAGATTGGTCTGGAGCTAAAGACACATTACAAACTTGAGGGCATAGAAAATGACATAGTCCAACCAAATGATGAAAACTTGTTCCTAAAACACTGGATGCACAACAGCACATGCACAAACTGCATTTTCTTCTACAAGTTCAAATCAAGTCTTTGTTGCATAGAGCACTAAGAGAGAGGGTGACTCTGCCTTCAAGCTCTTGTACATACACACTTTGGAGCATGTATAATAGGGTACATCCAGGAATGCACAGAGGCACGCACAGAGTAGGACAGAAATGTATTTTATGGGTACCACCTATAATACCAAGTCTATTCACAGTGTTTCATGCTCTCTTTTGAGAATATACACATGAGAAAATAATGAACATTTCAAGCTTCCAATTTCTTGAAGCTGAGGAAAAAGATCATTAGCAGACATAGTTGTTCTTATACTTTCAGAGTTTAGAGAGATTAAGTTATTAATTAGGTTGCCTTTTTATGCTTATTTGGAAAGGCTAGGCATTGTTGGTAGTTTCTAATGCTATGGGAATGCTTTAGTTATACAAAGCTTTAATTTGAACATTACACCAAATGTGATTTACGTTAAAGGGCAGCTGGAAATGAAGCTGATCTAAACATTTACATGTCTCTCAAAATCAAAGAAACTGTGTTTAGAAAGAGACGTCAGCCTTTTTTAGACCAATCTCACCTTGATCTGGACAGGGAATGAGTAGATGAGGTCATCCGGGACTCCATAGGAATTGCCCGAGGAGTAAACACCCATTGAGATGAACTCCCCCTAAAACGAAAAGAAACTTGTTAAAAGTGGACTCCAAATAATCTTGAAATAGGATGAATATCAGTGTTGAAATGGGTAGTTAATAATGCAGCACTAAACACTGATTTCACCAGAGCAAAGTAGCTATTCCTGTAGCAACCCAACATTTCATTTTTTAAAAAAGGAGAACACAGGTAATGTTTTTATGGGTATTTATAAAAAAAAATTAAAAAAAAAACAACAACAACATGTAAACACTGTAGCTGCATTGTAATAAAACATGGTGGTTACATCAGGGGTGCCAGTCCAGATGTCTCTCATGTGGTCACAGATGGCCTTGGCTGCAGACATGGCACTAGACAGCTTCCTGGCCTTGATGACTGCCGCTCCTCTTTGCTGCACTGTCTGAAATACAAAGGAATGTGGCAGTCAATAGGAGTGTCAGCTAAAAAACAAAGATATTGATGTTATTTCTTGTGTTATTGAGATGCGTTTGATATCTTGTCAGTTATTTTCAGCTGTTATAATAACCATAATCTGTCATCTCCATTTTATTCTCATTATACTTGTTAATGTTGATATTAATATAATATTCTATTATTGTAGGGGCTGTATGCTACTACGGGGTTGTTTACATTTATTTTGGCATCAGCTGTTGGTTTCGGCACATTTGTGCAGGTCACATGGGTGTGGGCGGGGAGTAGTGGTTAGTGGATGAATGAATAGCAACATAATCACTTGTTCACGGTGGCGACAACATGGGGAGGGGGTGAGTAGGGAGAATGTGTTTTTGTTGACCGCTCAGAGCAAATGAAAAACGAAGTGCCTGAACATCCTGTCGTGCCCTGCCTTGCTTTGTTTGTTTGTTTGCTGTTCAAGAATAAATACCAATTCAAACCCCAAAATGGCTTCCTCGTCTGTTCAGCGCGTCAGCAGTGCAATGCTCCCTTAGTTAGCCTCTCAGTGACTTCCTGCTTGGTTTGGAGTCACTATAATTATTACAACATTTTTTCTGCCAATGCAACCCATAGTTTCACCATTATTTGTAACTTTGTTGGCATATAAATGAAACAAATTAAGGATACATTTATGGACTGTGCACCCAGAAACATGTATCATTGCTTGTTGTTGTTATGTTTGTCTCTATCTGTCTATCTACTCTTTCTGCATCCTCCTCTATTCTCTCACAACCCAAACACAGTTTTGCCAGATGGCTGTTGAACATGAGTCTGGCTTCTTTCAGGCCCTCTTATGGTTAAAGGCGGGTCAATGTAGCTTTGCTAAATCTTGCTCAATGCTCTACTCACGGTGGACTAGTGTTGGGAATTTATAGATAACAAGTGTTAAGAAAGGGTTCAGTATTTTTGCAGTGGAGATCATAGTAAAAGGTAAAAATTAGCCAAGCTGATTCTGGTTAGGAGAGAGCCAACACTGGAAATTGGTCATACTTTGTTGCAGATGGTGCAGAGAACTCACGTAATCTACTGAGGTAAAGGTAAAGAAAAAAAAAACACACTGATATTATTGTACACTGTACTGATATAAATAAATTGCTTTCTTCCTCCGCTAGCATTCTCCTTTGTTTTGATACTAGTTTCGTACACTGCATAATCTATGTGTCTGTCCACCCTGGAGGAAAGGAAAACAAAAATAAATACAAAGTAAAAAATTGTAAATGTGTTACACATGAGCAATTTTTGGTTGAATACAACTAAAAGTAAATTAATTATGCAGACATTTTTGAACCATCTGCAACAAGCATAAGCATAAATACTGCCCCTCTCATTATGGCTTACCTTATGCATTTAAAATAGAAATGAACATCATGTACATTTATTTGGAAAATACAGAACCAACCCTTTCACACAACATTTATTATCAGGCAACATCATACAAATCAAGATAGATTAAGGGTGAAAGTGGCTCAGTTGGGAGGGTACTTGCCCATTAAGCAAAACAAAGAAGGTTTGAGCCAAGCTCCTGCTGTCACACTTAATGCCAAATTGCTCCAACAAAAAATGGACGAAAGGACTTGAATGTGATAAGCTTTTACTGATGGATAACTTGTTAAGTAAGAATTAAACCATCAATGCATGAAGGGTAATAGATAATGTGAAGGTAATAAGTAATTTGAATAGATTAATATGACCTGCAGCACGAAAAGTGCCCAAAGACAGAGAAGTCAAATGAATCCACTGAAAAAAGATGGCTAAAATGTTTCGAGTTGTTATGCCAGAGTTTTGTCTGTGGTGCTCAAACTATTTGAGCAACATTTACCAATCCAACAATTGTAGAGATTTTTTTTTAAATCTAGTTTGGTCTATATTGATATTTATACATCCTAATTATTGAATTCATGTGCAATAAACAATTTTCACATGAATTCAAGTACGTTTCATCGTGTTAATTTCTCTAAACTTTAGCTGACTAAATCAACATGACCTAAATATGTGTATATATCACACAGGATGCTGTATTGATGCAAATGCACCAGTCTAGTTATTCACAAGAACAAATCTTTACTCACAGAAATGAATTCTCCTTTAAGCCAGGCATCATCCTTGACAGCGTCAAAGCATGCAAGCTCACTGCCAGACATGTTGACCTTGCAGTGGTGCACATCTGGATACTGGGTGGATGAGTGGTTGCCCCAAATGATCACATTCTTCACATGTGTGGCAGGAACTCCACAACGCATTGCAACCTGAAGGAGTGGAGTATGAGGGTCGAATTTCACCATTGACTTGGAGCAAGAACTGACAAAATGGATGTAATTTTTTAAATACATATTTAAAACATATCTACTATGGGGGCATACCTGAGAGCGTGCCCTGTTGTGATCCAGACGAGTGAGGCAGGAGAAGTTTTCTTTGGGGATGGATTGAGCAGACTTTGCTGCGATCAGACAGTTTGTGTTGGCTGGGTTTCCTACAACCAGGACCTTAAAACACAAAATCGCAGTTAAAGACACAGTAACAGTGACTCAACTTACTAAACTAATAATCAGCTTATTTCATGGTACTTCGAACAATTTGATCTTGAAACTCCGCTCGAGGACAAATTTTCAGGTAACACTTGACAATAACTCTGTGCTCATAAGTAATAGTAAAGCCCGAGTAAATAATCAATTACCTAAAAAACATCAACTATTTACATGTCATTTTAAATGACAAAAAACTCCTCCTGGGTAGATAAAATATTTAAGTACAACATTTAACTTCTCTAGTTTATGTCTGACAAATGATTGATCGATATTTATGAACAAACTATCAGATCAAACCAAATACTTAGAGGTTTTCAGTGGCTCAGATGGTCATTTGGCTTATACAAACAGATAATGAACCCCTCCCCACTTTACCATTCATCCATGAAACATTAATAGCTGTGTCTTTATAGTTTAAAAATTTTAAATGCTGGGGCGGACATTAGCTCAGTTGGTAGAGCGTCCACCCCATGTACGGGGACCGCTAACCCCCAGCAGCGGCAGTAGGTTCGAATCCCGGCCTCAGCCCTTTGCTGCATGTCTTTCCCCCTCTCTTCACCCGCTTTCCTGTCATCCTCCAGCTGTCCTATAGACTAAAGGCCATAAAAGCCCAAAAAATAACTTAAAAAAAAAATTTTTTAAATGCTTTATGAGTTATGTCATAAAGATTTTTTTTATAAAAAGTGGATAAGCTTGATTTTTTTTTAAGACTTTGATGGGCTGTGCATGCTTTTAGATTGAAGGACAGAGTGAGGGAGCTGACACGTGGCAAAAAATAGAAGGGAGACTAACCGCAGGCTGCTGTTTTTAAGACTTTTTACACTCTATATAGGATTTAACCTCGAAAGAATCCACTTGAATATCCTCTGTAACTTTATACATTTTTTCTTACCATAGTGGAACCATTAACTATTAGAATTTTTTAAATAAATGTTCAACATGAAGTTCATGAACAGACATTTAATTGAGCACAAGTAAATTAATTTGTATTTTATGTGATACTGTGCACAGAAACCAGGGCATCAACCAAGCACAAGAGAAACAGCAACAAATGATTAGCACAGAAAACAGTTCTACAACCTTGAAACCATGCAACATAAGTAACTTACCCGGAAGAAAATTAACTTTCTTCAGTACACTTCGGAAACAGTAACTGTCACTGGTAATCTAAATGTTACCACCTGTCTTCATGTCCTGTGTAATCACCTTGACAGTCTTCTTGGAATACTTATCCAGGGCAGCTCCCTGGCTCTTGAAAATAGACACGTTGGCTTTGAGCAGGTCCTTCCTCTCCATACCCTCCCTCCTGGGCATGGAGCCGACCAAAATGGCTGCATCCAGGTCCTTGAAGGCCACTTCTTCCTTGTCAGTGGGGACAATTTCTGTTGAAATCAAAAAGAACATTTATGAATTGTGCTGGATCAGTGTTATCATGCACTTTCGGTGGTTTTAGGACTCTTTTTTAAATGAGTGTCGTGCCAAACCTCAGCAGATTCAATGGATCCATACTAGAAAAGGTAAAAATTACAATTTCATCATAGACTTTCATTTTTGGCTGATTTATTGCAATATTTTCGTCTATGTAAAAATCAAACCACAATTAAAATAGCCTAGACTTTCACTTTGGGACAATTCCTTTTTGTTTTTTAGTGGCTTATATACATAGAGGTGATCATTTTGCATTGTTACTTCAGCCAAGGAGGTTTGTTTGTCAGTGAACAGGACAACTTAAAAAGTTTTAGACAAATTTTAATGGTGAAATTTTCAGGGAATGTGAGTCATGGCCCAGAGAAGAAGTAACTAGATTTTTATGGCAATACAGAAATGGATCCATGATTTTTTTTAAAGAATTGTCAACATTGCAAGACAAGGCTAACAGTGTCAGAAAAGCCTTGGTAGAGGTGTGTACTCGCAGACCAGGTCTGGCTTGATATTATTTAGTTTTGGTCCTCTTAAAAGATGCTGCTGTGATATAAAAACAGATGTTAGAATTCCTGATCAATGTTGTGCTATACTTAGCTTTGCTGTCCACTCCCTAAACAAGTGAATAACCCAAATACAAAAGGTTGTACCAGGTCTGTCTTTGTGGTTTTATACAACCACTCCGTGATGAAATGGCCCTCTTCATTTAAAAATTGAAACAAACCGTCTGTAATCACTTTCTTCACCTCCTTTAGCGGTTCACACACAGTTCTGAGAAATTCTTTCATTGTGTTTCATCTGAGTGACCCGGGTTATACTATATGGGCCCATCTCAGCATATGAAGCGTTGTCTTTGCAGCTCAGTTGGTTAACACAGGGGCCTCTCACAGCCCCTGTCCAAACAAAGCAAAGGACAGCACAGATTCAAAAGAAAAATTCCAGGTCACAATGGAGGTGGCACATAATGGCGCCTCACAACTGAGGTCATGACAGGGGTTATTGGGATGACACCAAAATCCCTGACTGAAATTGCTGCACGTATTTACCAAGTCCGCCGGTGGAGGAACAGGTTTTGTGTAGTGACTCTTGTGAAAAAAGGGCGACCTTTTATGACCCTTTGAAAACAGCACCAAATGCAGCAAAAAATAAGGAGTAAAAAAAAATCTAAAATGGTAGGAAATATCTATTAATGGTTTCTTAATTAGATTAGCACTCTACCTATAAAACGGCACCTTTACATGTGTCATTCTCTTACTTTTAAATACAATGTAAAAAGATACTGAAACAATTACATCATATGTGTATGAAATCAATGTTTCAAAATCAGTTTGGTTCTGTATGAATGGCCCTAGTGATGTGTCCTTACAGGCCTTACACACAAGACAAAACTAAACGCTATGCTGAGGCAACATTCAAGTGTGGGGATAATACATGCCTAAAACAGGGGCAAGCCGTCCTCACTGGGGCTGATAGTGATTAAACAACTCACATTAACATTATGAAGACAAACCATAGAAAAGGGATATATGCGCACCAATGTGAAAAATGTGGCCCCAAAAATGACAGTCTGATTATAAGATCAATATCCCACAAAACATACCCAGCATTTAAACAGCAAACAGAAAAGCAGAACCTTTAAAGCAGTTTTTCATACTTTAGCATCCTATAGCATGAGAAACTTCTGCGACAATCATTTGACCAACAGAGTGTTGTCCCTCTGCTTCTTTTTAATCAAGGCCATTGTCAGAAATGTGTTCCTCCCTAATGTGGTTACCTTTCAGAAGTGGGAGGGCACAGTCCTGAAGCTCCATGACAACTCCTTCGAGGACAGGCAACATGTTTGTAATGTCCAAGAGGAGCAGGACAATGGGCTGACAGAGGGAAAAGGATTAAGACAGTCAGTGTGAGTGTTATGAAACGAATAGAATGTGCTTAACTTCATGAAGATGCACTTAATTCATGTGTAAAATGACATGACAGACAGTGGGGGCAGGGAAACGTGTGTAGGAAAGAGTGTGTAGGCCTGAGCCATGTGGCTCTGTGTCTGTGCCAAATGGATCAAGTGGCTTTAGAGCTGCCCTAAGAGTCTTGGCACTGGATCTGTTTCACTGACTTCAAGGACAATCCTGTCTCACCATAAAGAGCATAAGCAAGTGCAATAGGATCATTTTACACTAAGTGGAACATCTACTCGATGTCACCCCAGACATGACCTGGAAAAACTGTGACATCCACAGACGTGCAAAAAGGGCTGTCAGGATCTTGGAAACGATCTGCCTTGAAGTTGTCCTTGCACTGCCTAATAAGATAAAGGAATTTAGAGTGTTACATGGGTCGGCCCTTCTTTACCTGATCTTTGCCAAAAACATCTCCCTTGGCAATGCTGAACAGCAGGGAATAGGCAATCTGCCCAGCAGCGCCGGTCACCAGAACTCTAATAGGCTCAGCCTGCAAGACACAAGACAAAGAATCCAGCTGTTAGTACCATTACCTGATTTCACTAGGAGAACCACTGTGACAGAGACAGTCTGACTGTCAGCTGCACGTGGGGTGGGTGTTGTCTATTCTTGTCAACAGGATTGAGTATGACAGGGGGTCAGTTCAAAAATAGACTGTGTGCTCTCCATAGAGCACTCACTATTGCATAACAAAACCAAGATATACTTAGATTACTAACTGTATCTCGGCATTTTTACTCAACAGGTAGTATTCATTCAACTCACAAATAGGTAAATTATAAAAGCACAGTGAGCAATTTACATGAAGGTGAGCATTTTTTTTCCAACAGTCTTAACCTAAAAGACCGAAAGAGAGGGTTATGCAAGCTCCACTATAGAAGCAGTGTGAATATCATCTGAGCCAAACTATTACGCCAGCAAATTCACCGAAGTTACAAAAACTTATGAGTGGTTATGGTAATAATGTCAGGTATTTCTGGTCCTACAGCCAGGGCAAGAAACACTTTGAAACCAGTATCAGCTATAGATCGTGCTTTCACTCACCATGATCAGGCGTCAGCTTGCAGTACTCGCTCTCCCACTTCTCTGTTCATCCGCGGGTCACTGCTATTTAAGCTCTCAGCTGATTACGACACTTGTAGCAGACCGACGGCAGACAGACGCTCATGGTAGTTGTAGTTGATTTTGGCCCATCGGCTAGAAGCAAGCAACAGACTTTTTAATTAGGTCCGATCGTAGGTTATTGTTACACATTAGTAATAACAAACGATCTCTGATGAGTAACTTAATGAAAGATGAACCTATCAAAGTTTGCTTAGCATAATAATTTCAACTTAAATGCTGATACCAAGTCTAGCACCACAATGTTTAGGCTTAGGCTACTGGATAGGTTCTGGTTTGATAATCAAATTACTGTAACAACTCAGTAAATTTTCCCTGATATCTTCATTTTTTATTTTATAGTCCTATTAGATGAAAGTGTGTTTATTCTTATGTTAAGATAAGATGATTATTATTATGTGGGTCAAATTTTAATACATGCTAATTATCAATTAACTACAGAAACAAACAACTGACTCATCCCTACTCAAGTGTTTTCTTTTCAATGTGCCATTTAGGTCAAACATTATCATTTTACATATACAGTACTTTATCAAGTCACTGGTTGACTTATCATGGAAAGGCTGCTTTCTTTTTAACACGACAGAAAATTGTACTCAAAATATTCAGTACATTGGTACATTTTGAGGGTAGTACTTCTTTTTTTCACAGATAGAGATCAACACAAGTTAATTAATCATGTTAAGGGTTATTAATTATTAAGAATATTTAACATCAGTACTCTACAGATAAGCTCTTTGTATTCAAATGCTTCAATAATTTACTACTTTACTCTTTAATGGCTTTACTTGTCTCAGTTGTCATCCTAGATCTGCTGATCTTTTAAATTGTCAGCTTTATAGTTCCAGTCTTTGGCAGTTCTCAAGAAGGGACAAGGTCCAGTTATCTGGAATAGTTTTTCTAACAGCATGCATAAGTAGGTGAATGCAGCATGAAAAAGTGAAAAACATATTTTTTTTCTGACTTTTTGCCTTTAGAACAAATGTAATGTTTTGTTTGTCATTTTTTGGCTTTAACACAGATAGGTGGGACCTTTTACAAGGCCTCAGAGGATGTCATTGTATCTGGGTAAGTAAGAAGGGAGAAGTTTAAAAGATTCTCAAGGCCCATGACTCATAGGGGTCCTTGTTAAATAAAGTAGTATCAGCAACACTTTGTGATGGGTGTTCTGATGTTTCTTTACTCATCTTTACAAAAAAAGTGTTTTTCATGTTTTCATTTTAAGATAATAGTCAGTCATTTTTTTACAAAGCTATTAATCCCATGAAATTATATTTTGACTCAAAAGAGTCCCCTGAGAACTCTTATTAGAGGATATTGTTTTTGTTAATTCATTTTACTGTACACTCAAAAGTCAGAATGGCACATTAAATATCAGGATCTTTGTAATGCTGAGTTGTAGAACAAGACAATTTAATAATGTGTTAATTTCTGTAAAGGTTTGATTATTTGACAGTGTTAAAAGTTAAGAGATTCATGAGGAATACCTGTATTTTAAAGTAAATCATAAATAGAAAAGGTTACATGCTTTAATCATATTATATTATATTATATTATATTATATTATATTATATTATATTAGATCAGATTAGATTAGATTAGATTAGATTAGGGCCCCACCTCTCACCCAACGACAGCTGGGATAGGCTCCAGTAAAATGAATGAATTCATGAATTCATGTATTAGATACTACTTTATTAAAGTAAACTGGTCTAAATGCAAGGTCGTTAGGGAATGTGGTTTAATTTAGCATCAACTGTATGATTTTCAGCTGAAGAGTTTTTTTCCACTGTTATGAGGTGAATCTTTAAACAGAACAACTTGGCTGTGATAATTACATAAAGAATGTTTCAAACAATGAAGTTCCTGTTATTATTTTTTTAATTGCTTGTTAGATAGATGTTAAGTTGAAGAAGCTGTGCAAGGCTGATTTGAGATAGGGCCTGATGATTTCAGGGGGCCAAAAATTTCTAGCAGCTCATCTGCTTGCATCCTTCTTTGTTTTAATCTTCTGCCTTTTTAAATATATTATATTTAAAAAGGCAGAAGATTAAAACAATTAAAAAAATAAAAATTAATTTTAATTTTAAAAAATTCAAATTTACTTTTACTGGTTTATAGAGTGATACTATTAGGTGCACTTCAGTGCATTTCAAACAGATAAACTCTGCAATCTAGAGGTGCAATGATTTGCATTTCTTTCCAGCCCTAATTCTTATAGTAGGGGTCGAAAGGCTGATCACACTCCGCACCAGTAGGTGGCGGAAGAGCGCTGACTCATCGTTTGACGACCTGAAAAGCAGCCGCTTCTGAAGTGCCGCTTGTTGTTGCTAAGTAGGGGTCGAAAGGCTGATCACACTCCGCACCAGTAGGTGGCGGAAGAGCGCTGACTCATCGTTTGACGACCTGAAAAGCAGCCGCTTCTGAAGTGCCGCTTGTTGTTGCTAAGCGACCTGTATCCAGCGCCTGCAGCACAGGCAGCAGCAGAGCAGCAGTTAGCATCGAGGGCACTTTGTTGGTTATACTGCCTCGGGAAAAAGGACTGGAGACCCACAGAAGAGCAACGTAGTAACAAAAAAGAACGGCAATCCCATAATTTTAACACACTAAAGGCTGGCTGAGTGTAATGTTTTACACTGACGAACAGGTATTAAGTTTGGTAAATGCTAACTATTGCGAGTGAGAGCTTTTGTCGTTCACGTGTTGTTATGATGTGACGAAACATCACTTAAGCGAAACACTGTTGCGGTGTCAAGTATTTTACTTTGATAACCTGAGGTAACGCTACAACAAGGCGAAGTTTAGCGGCTCAGAAAAGACCACGGAGGCATCTTTTGAGAAAATATATATATATATATGTGTATATATATATATATATATATGCTGGTCAGCATGCTTTTCTCTCTTTTGCAGCATTTCCTCAGTTTACAGAAGATCTAAAGAGTCATTACTATTTGTATTTATCGTCATCTTTGGAAATGAAGTTATTACATATTTTGGATACTTTTAGTAGTGTATGTTCTTGTGTTTGTTCTTGGCGTGTGTGTGTACATATACTGTATAGATAGATACATAGATAGACAGATAGATAAAAAGATAATCACACACAAATTAAAGATCAGATTTTACTTTTCAATCTAATTCCAGAAGTCTTAAAATCAACTCCTTAGCAGTCAATACTGTGAGAAAAAAATAGTGATTGCTTTTAGTGAAATATATATATATATATATTGTACCAGATTTTACATTTATAGTGAAGTTTAATCAAAGAAATTGGCACTTTTGTCAGAGCTAAGTGTCTTTGTTCAAATTCCTGATTATCTTCCACGATGTGAATGACTTTTATTGCATCTGTATCATTTCTTAGCTTAACAAATATGTTTTACTATCAAGGTGTCTACAGTTTAGATTGTGTGGGAATGTCAAAATGTTTTTAATGTATGTACTCAAGTATTTCACATCAGTCTTTTCCTCTTTGATCCTGCATAAAGTAATAGTAAAGTCTGCCTCTCCACTATTTGTGCTATGTTTTGAGTTAAACGGACCCCAGTGTTAAGGGAGCGTGGTTATCAATATTTCATGGACTCATTACAAGCTCATTACAGGACTTAAACAAAGAGCAGAGGAGATGGTGTTACACCTTACTGGCAGTAGCCAGTGTCTGCTGGCTACAGAGTCAGACGACTGTGTGAAGTGACACTATTAATGGAGAAGAATCCTGAAAAGAATAACCAATTACATCTCATATAGTTATTACCTCTGGTGTTTGTTAGTCTTACCCATGTGCAAGTTAACTCAAAAATTTGTTTATGGAAAATATGGAATTTTCTACAAATGTTGGTCATTGCACAAGAAAGAAGTGATTCAAATTTTGGTTGTGATCCAAATCAGGATCTGGATCCAATCATTTCTTAAAGCATTTAATAACATTGTAAGATAGGACAGTTTCCAGATTAATCACCAATAGATTTGCTAATAAATGTCTTGATGGAGGTTTGTGCTCTCTCAGTACTATCATTATTTTTACATTATTTTTATGTTGATTTCTGTGATGCTTGTGTTGGGATATTGTTGTATGGGGCATGTATTTATTTTATTTGCCTCTCACCTGATGTGTGCTAGACTCCAACTCCCTACAACTGGATAATAGATGGATAAATGTCCATCAGTTGCTCTGCTGTTGTGGTAAGAACACCTTTTGTGGATCCATCTTGCTTTTTCTAATCATAATTTAAAGGACTCTTTGACAGACATTTTCTGTCTCTTCATAAAATTTACAATTCACAGCTGTGCTGTGTCAACCAATTTTTAGCGTGTTGCTCGTGTTTCATTCTTAGCTTGAAGAAAATGGCCAACCGTTGATGTACTTGAGGTTGTATAGCTAGTTCCTTGTCTCTCTGACAACTCAAAGTGCTGTTACATCATCAGTCATGTCAATCATTCAGACCCATTTAATTTCACAAGCACTCAGTGATGGTTTAAATTTCAGTGGAAGTTACCCATCAGTATGTGCTAACCCACCCATGTGCTGTCATATTCCACTGACACAGCAATTTGGGGTTTAGTGCCTCGCCAGAAGACAATCAACCTGTGATGGCGCTGAAGGGCTCGAACTTTGAGAATCTGGTTGATGGCGGAGTGACAAGTCAACAACACCCCACAATTGGAGGTCACACAGCCACTGACATTGCAAGTCATATCAGCATCGTATTTAGAGAAATTAAGTCAGACTTAACACAGTCTGTTGTCCACCATGATTACCTCCTCAGCTCATTTGTTGTAATTTGTGTTGACTGCCTCTAACAAGAATACTGTGTAGCATAGCAAGGCATGCAATAAATAAGTAAGAAGAATTGACAATGGAATTGTTAAGCATAAATCAAAATATATCCGTGGCTCAAGGTTGAAACCGTTCCTCTGTTGGAACTGGTCCTTAATTCTAGGGATGAACAGCATCTGATATTTGTTGATATTCAATTTACCTATATTTCTGAACTCATTATCACAGATACAAATACTGATACTTACATATTTTTTTATGTAACAAGTACAACATTTTCTCCACCAATTTACCTGGTCCCCTCATTGAGACAGTTTGTAAGTGTTAGATGTGAACCAATTAAAAAAAAATCATTTCATTCTCTAATGGATGATACCATTGATTTTTAAATATAGACATTAAACAAATTCATTCATGCTGTTGATATAGCAGCATACATTTGCATGAAAAAAAGTTTGTGAACCCTTTGGGATTACTTGGATTTCTGCTTAAATTTGTCATAAAATATGTTCTGATCTTCATCTAAGTCACATCACAAGACAAACACAGTCTGCTTAAACTAATACCGCACAAAAAATTATAAGTTTTCATGTTTTTATTCGACACAATATGTAAACAGTCACAGTGCAGGGTGGAAAAAGTATGTGAACCCTGAGCCTAATTACTTCTCCAAGAGCTAATTGGAGCCAGGAGTCTGCCGACCTGGGGTCCAATCAATGGGATTAGATAGGATGTGTAGGTTAAAGCTGCCCTGCCCTATAAAAAACACACACCAGTTGGGAGTTTGCTGTTCTCAAGAGGCCTTGCCTGATGTGAACCATGCCTCGCACAGAAAAGCTCTCAGAAGATCTACGATCAAGAATTGTTGACTAGCATGAAGCTGGAAAGGGTTACAAAAGTATCTCTTAAAGCCCTGATGTCCATGTGCCCACAGTAACACAGACTGTCTACAAATGGAGAAAGGTCAGCACTGTTGCTGCTCTGCCAAGGTGTAGTCGTCCTGTAAAGAGTACTATGAGAGTACAGCGCAGAATGTTCAATGAGGTGAAGAAGAATCCTAGAGCGGCAGCTGAAGACTTACAGAAATCCCTGGCACATGCTAACATTATTGTTGACAAATCTACAACACGTAAAACACTACACAGGAATGGAGTTCATGGGAGGACACCACCAAGGAAGCCATTGCTGTCCAAAAAAAAATATTTCTGCACGTTTGAAGTTTGCAAAAGAGCACCTGGATGTTCTACAGCACTACTGGCCAAATATTCTGTGGACAGATGAAACCAAAATTGAGTTGTTCAGAAGGAACACACAATGCTATGTGGGGAGAAAAAAGGCACAGCACACCAACATCAAGACCTCATCCCTACTGTGAAATATGGTGGTGGGAGCATTATGGTTTGGGGCTGCTTTGCTGCCTCAGGGCCTGGACGGATTGCTGTCATCGACGAAAAAATGAATTCCCAAGTTTATCAAGACATTTTGCAGGAAAACTTAAGACCATCTGTCCACTAACTGAAGTGCAACAGAGGATGGGTGATGCAACAGGACAACGACCCTAAGCATAAAAGTAAATCAACAATGGAATGGCTTCAACAGAAGAAAATACGGCCTCTGGAGTGGCCAAGTCCGAGTTCTGACCCTAAAGCAATTGAGATGCTGTGACATGACCTCAAAAGAGCATTCACACCAGACATCCCAGGAATATTGCTGAACTGAAACAGTTTCGTACAGAAGAATGGTCCAAAATTCCTCCTGACTGTTGTGCAGGTCTGATCTACAACTACAGGAAACGTTTGGGTTCACATACTTTTTCCACCCTGTGACTGTTCCCTCTGCACTGTGACTGTTTACAAATTGTTTCAAATAAAAACCTAAAAACTTACAATTTTTATTATTAATTATTTTTTATTTATTATTTTGTACTAGTTTAAGTTGACTGTGTTTGTCTAGTGATGTGACTTAGATCAAGATCAGAACATATTTTATGACAAATTTAAGCAGAAATCCAAGTAATCCAAAAGGGTTCACATACTTTTTCATGTAGCTGTATATATGGAATATGTATGACTAATGTACTGGCTGTATATAAGGGCAGAATTGTTTATGTTCTGACAATATAACCCACTTTATAAAGTGCTGATGCCAGTATCGTGCATCCTTGCTTGATTCCCATTTCTGTCCTTGGTTTTACTGCTGCAACACTCCGGTATTTTAAAGATACAGTTTTATGACATGATGTTTTCTTCTGGTTAACTCCTGTGTTGTTCTTTCACCCCAAGTTGACTAAATTAATCATACAAGCATTTATTTCTTAAACACATGAAACCAAAACTGTGTGTGCTTTTTGTGCATCCACCTGTCAGTGACTGTAGCTGACACAAACTCTTCACCTCTCAATGGCCCTTGTGTGTGAATGTGTGGTTCATAGGTGTTTGAGCCTAGTAGTCTCACTCTCAGCTTGAGTTACATTTTAGTCCCTCAGCTGGTGTCTGTCATGGGCTACAGTAGGAGGGAAATGGACATCCTGCATAACAGGTGCTAGCTAGCATTGAACTGTATAATCCTATCGTATAGTTCATATGAAGGGGTCCATTACCTTTGAGGTTGACCTCTCCACTTACTGTATGTTAGGGTGAGATCTTCACATCTCCAGCGAAACCACCACTGAAGAAGGTAAACAAAACAAAGTCTCTGTTTAGGAGTAGAAGAAGATTATTCAATGATAGTAGATGGCAACATAGCATAACTCATTAACAACAAAGCAAGAGTTTATCTGACAACTTAATTTGGGATTTCATACGTCCTTTTTGCCCACTATGATGTCCTACCGCTGTTTTGTCATCCGTTTTAGCCCACAGGCTGGTGGAAGTCAGCCCAGTGCAGAACTTGCACATTAGCATGAATGCTAAGTTACTGAATACATGGTGCCAAGTAACACTGAACTGACCAGTGACAACAGAGTAGACCTGTAAACCAAATGAGTCACAACAAGGAGACAGGACCGTTTAGAGTTGCTGAAGGGTTTATCTGATTACTGTAGGCAGAGGCAGGCTAGCTATACCGATTGACTCCCAGTGTTTGAGCTAAGCTAACCAGCTGTGGGTGAGCTTTCTTGTTACAGATGAAATAACAGTGTCTATTTGGGACTGAGGCAAGACACAAATAGAAAAAAAAAACAGTTGGCCTACTGCTTTAATTTGCAATTATGTCTGTAAAGTTTTAGTTTGCCAGTAGATGGCCCCTCTCCTTTAGTAATAAAATTAACATTTTTATGAACAGGACTTGCAGCATGGTGAAGCAGTGGGTAATGCACGTGCCTTACAGCAACAGGGACGCTGGTTTGATCCCGGGGTTGGACAGGGCCCTTCTTTGTGAAGTTTGCATGTTCTTCCCGTGTATGCTTGGGTTCTCTTTAGGGCTGGACGATATTACCCATTCTCAATATCACGTTTAATTGAAGCTCTTACCTTCATTATGATTAATGAATGATTATTTTATACTATGCTGAAACAAATTAGTGGTGATTCTGATGGTCATCAAACAATCTTCCCGCAGTATTTACACTTGACTTCTTTCTGCTCAGTGTCCTCTAGGAGTGGGAGAAAAAATCGATACACCCAAGTATCGCGATTTTTTTGTCTGCCGATTTTAAAATCGATATTTTTATTCAAAAATCAATATGCCCCCACACACACACACACACACACACACACACACACTATAAGCGCTAAAATTAAAACTGAGTGAGCGACATTGCTGGATAAAACAGGCCATAGCTGTTAAAATAGTGCTGAGTAGATTTACTACTTTTCACCAGCAGATAGTGGACAGGTGAGAGGTTTCTATTCAAAGTTTTGGCGTATATTTATTTTAAAACACACACACACCGGACCGAGGGGCCGAGTGTGGCTGCAGAGGCTGTGGAGCGGAGCAGAGAGAGAGACAGAGTGATAGAGAGTACTCATGATGCGAGAGTACTTTGTCAAGTACTGTCTGACTCTGAATCTGAGAATATTTACTCTCTGAGGATGACGGTCAGTCGTCCAGTGAGGACGAAACTGGCAGCGAGCGAGGGAGCGGCTCCGCGCGCCATTACAGTCCCGGAGCAGTACATACCGAGAGCTTTTCCTCTCCATAGCCGGCGACTGCCGAAGAGTGTACATAGTCTGGGATGCAGGGAAGCTCAAAACACCGCGAAAAGTGACGGTGTTAGCGGAGAATGAGAAAGACCGCGGAGCTCTGGTCAAACGAGGGAGAAGCCGGGGGTAAACAGTGCAGGCAGCAGAGGCGTTCATGCTCGGCCCGTAAATTACAGCGATGACGATGGCTGGGAAAACTAACCACTTTGAAACTATAGCCTTTTTAAATCTTGATAGCAAAACTGAATATTTCTTGAAAAAACTCTGTTGCCTGAAGGGATAATAAGCCACTTTTTATATGCAATCCAGGCTTTTGAAGAGAGAGCATAAACAGCTGGTTAAAATATATTGCTGAATAAATCCTAAAAACAGACTCACATGTGATGTGTATTTTTCCTGATATAGTCTGTAGGCATCATCATTGTTCATCTTTTTCACTGGTTTTAAAAAAGCTAACTAAAGATTGCAAAAATCGGCAATATCGTAGAATCGCAATTTAAATCGTATCGGCACCCAAAAAAATCGCAATAAATCGTATCGGGAGAAAAGTGAATCGTCCCAGCCCTAGTGTCCTCTGCACAGAATCCAAAATGTACCCAAACAACGGAGACGGTATTTTTCTTGACTACAAGGTCCTCTGATAGATTGGTGTATGTCTCCTCCATGTTGGCAGCACTCACCCCTCTTGGCAAAAATGAATGCAGACTGTATGGAGGGGGTGCAGTCACATGATTTACTTAGGGAAAAAAATCAAAATAATTGAAATGATTAAAGGGTCTAAATGTTGATTTTGATTATTTTTCTATTAGTTGCCAAGCCCTAGCTCTCTCTGGGCACTTTGTCTTCCTCCCATAGACCAAAAACATGTTCATAAGGTTAACAGGTGACTAAATGTCCTTTCGGTTTGAGAGTGAGTGTGAATGATTGTTTGTCTCTCTATGTGGCCCTGCAATGGACTGAATTAATGGATGAATAAACAGGACTGAAGTCTGCGAAAAATACTTCCTGCAGTGAAATGACAAAATGATGTGATGTTACTCCCAAATCATTTTATGGCACTTCTAAGGTTTGCCTCGTTAAGGGATGCAGTGCACAATGTGTAACTTTTTAAATGAGACATAAGGGTTAAACAGCAAAGTCATCAGGGGCTGCAGGCTAAAACATGACTGCTTTCATGAAGACATAGTTAAATTATATGTATTGTAACCTTTACTATATACAGAGAAATGTCAGACACTCAGAGCTTTCCTATATCTTAAGCTTGTGGCTGATGGGCCCTTTTGATGAAGGCAACAATTGACACGTTGAAAGCTTTTTGCCAATGTGTCTAGCAACTTTCCAAGGGAAAAACCCCTCTCGTGCATGTACAATTGTTTGAAGGATAAATTAGCCTGTCAGGGTGCTTGGATAAGGTGCTCTAAACGTACAGCCATCAAAATCATGAAAACATTTCCTTAAATTTCAGTGACATCTCTTGACAAGATGACTTTCACACAAGCACCACATTTGAAATCTGTCATAGCTTTAACTAATATTTAATAAGAAGAACCCCGGTGTTTATGTATCCTTTGACATTTTCTTCTGTCAGGGCAACTTAAGGGGTTAGGCACACCTTGACTTTGAAAAACGGAAATCAGAAAGAAACCAAAAACAACGGAAGCTCTTATGATAATATCTTGTGCCAGTTTGCTATGCTGCCCTGATCCTGTGTGTGTGTGTGCTGTGACAACAATCAGCATTGTGGGTGTCCTGTCCCACCCAGCCAACAGGTCGACCCTGGAACCTTAGTGGTGAGGAAGTTCGCACACAAACATTCTAGTTAGATAAATGGATATCACAAACGCACACACACACAGACTTTACACACAAAGATTTTAGTTAGATAAATGGATATAACACACACACACACACACAAACAATTTAGTTAGATAAATGAATATAACACACACAGATACACACATAGACTTTACACACAAAGATTTTAGACGAACAACAACCCACCCATTGTCTAAGTATGCCACTTAACCCTTTCTTGTCCACATGTGTTTGACACCTATCCCAGCTGACATTTGTTTAGAGGCACTCACCAGTCAATCACTGGGCCAAAACATAGAGACCAATGACCATTCACACAAACTCTCACACCTATGTCTGATTTAGAGTAACCAGATATTCTAATGAACATGTCATTGGTCTGTGGGAGGAAACCTAAAATCCTGGAGATAACCCACACATGCATGGGACATTCAGACTCTACAGAGAAAGGCACCAACCCACTCAACGAGTTGGATATGGTGAGTTTGCAGCATATGCTAATACCCTTTGAAATTAGAAATATGGTGAGTTAATTTTAATAATGTTATAATCATGTAGATGTCAACTTAAACATTAAAAATGGCTGCTCTAAGATAAATGAAAAATATTCTTTCCAGTAAGCAACCCTAACACTTATATGTTGACCACAAAATAATCAGTTTTAGATGTTATATCCACAATGGGTTCATCATTTTATTTATTTTATGTCATCATAGGGGCATTTTCATTATCAGTGATATCATATGACCCAACAAGAATATAGGGTTGCAGGACATTTAACATTTGTTGATATGATATAGATTACTATACCCTCATTTTCGCTTTTACTGATACTAACATATTTTTTTAATAAAGAACACCAAGTCTCTCTCACGCTCACTTGATTGACTTGATTCTCTTATTGTGGTAGTATGTTAGATTCAGAATAAAAAGAAATAATGTATGTTGATTTCTGATATGTATTCATGAATGAAAACCAAAGAAAGAATTTATTGAAATACATGTACATGAAAGTGAAGTAAGTACATTCTGTTTTAACCTCAAAAGGTAGTGCATCAGGGCTTGTGTCCATAGGTGGCATGTTTTTCCGTTGGAAATGCTCTTATTCTCATTCTCAGAGTGTCTTACCATTTTCCCAATGCTGCAAAGTAACAAGAGCAGACATTCAAGTATCTCAGTAACACCTGCTTGGCCATTTAAAACTCCTCCCTGTGCATCATATTTTCATAAATTGACTGAAATATCATGTAGAAAACATGAATACAGATTCAAGATATTCTACCACCCAGAGAGGCTAAAGACCTGGAGAAAGTTCCTTTGTAAATACAGGACAGCTCATTTCACCTCTGCTGTTGTTGTTTACAAATCAAACTGTGAAGTGAAGTCCTGCCCTTCCTTGATCATGATTGGACAGTGGGAAAAAGTGACTTGGTGAGCATGCTGCTCTCAGAAGTTGAAGTTTTTTTCAACTGAGAGCTGAGAACATGTAGAGAGAGTTCAACAATTAAAATAACTTGCTTAATTTCATTAAAAAGCCACTGATGCACTGCCCCAGTTGTTTGTACTCAAGCAATTAGAAAAAGGGAATGTCTCGTCAACAGTCACCTTCGCTAATTTAATCAGATCAAGTAAAGAAGCATGTGCTGCATCTCACTGACCTGTTAAAAACCTGTTCATGCAGAAACCCAAGAAATAATGCACCAAACTGCCAGAGAAAATAGCTCCATTGTGGTACTCTGGTACATTTTGCCCTTGTTGCAACATGTAAATGTTGCAATAACCAACAGTGTTACCAAACTAAAACCACATTTAATGTCTGCCAGTATTAACACTTGAAGCAATCATCTGCTGATTGTCATATCATACTGACAACCTTTCCCATCTCCAACAAAAACATTAAGTCCATTGTCCGTATGCTGAGTACTCCAGATCCACCTGTATTCACATTCTGTCTGAGACAGACAGAGCTCCAGCCTCTTTGCCTTGTCTTCTCTTTTTTTTGGCATTTTTTTTGCCTTTAATGATAGGAGAGAGACAGTGGATAGACTTGTGAAAGGGGATGAGAGAGTAGGGGAAGACACACTGCAAACTGGTCACAGACGGGATTCGAACCTGGACCGGCAGAAGCAAGTACATGGGGTGCCTAGTTGCTAACCACTTTGCCAAACTAGCACCCCTGCCCTGTCTTCTCTGATTGGTTCACAGGTCTACTCTGGGGTGATTGGCCAGTCCAGCCCCTCCATTTTACTCTCACTCACACTGTTACACATCTTTTCCTCAGTGCACAGTGTCTGTCTCCTCTGCTGACCCCTCTTTCACTCCATTGTCTGATCCATCTCCTCCTTTTCTTTTGTCCCCTCGTCATTTCACCTCCCTCATCTCCACCCCCTCTGTCCTCCTGCTTTATCTCTCCCTATTCTGCTCCTCCACTTGTCCCTGCAGAGTGCACCTGAGTGACCCTGTCACGTTGGCAGCTCCGAGGCAGATAGTCGGCACATCCACCGACCTCATCATCGCCCTCTTATCTGCCTCCCTAGACCAAATAGCCCTCAGAGTGTACCAGCAGACACAGGGAGATAGCAGGCTGCATTCACATGAGCTAGCATGCCCACATAAATACATAAACAACAATCACAAACACAGCAGACAGTTACATCATTGCGTCTGCTATCATACGCCATTTTCAACCTCTGTATCCCTGTACCATCACTGTGTTTACTTTGCGGTGTGTCTGTGTCTGAGAGCTGTCATGCCCCTGTCTTAGATCAGATAATGGAGGTAAAGATCTGATAGAAAGCATGACTTTACCTATGTGGCCCTGTCCTGTAAGTTGCTTTGTGTTGTAGTGACTCCAAAAGAACACTAGATGTCAGTATATGGCCATAGTTTACCTCACCCGGCTGGCCTTCTACACTTCACTTCTGATGAGTGTTGACGGACTAGCAAAGACTCTTATAGACCACTTGTTGCTGAAGTTATCACCTCTTTCCTCTAAATTTCCAGTTTAATATGCAGTATATGGCTGTCTAATGCAAGGGGTGATAGTGACGTTATATTACATACTATTTTACAAAAGAAGAAACAACCTGATGGTTCAGTGTTGTGCCCTACTAACCCACTGCTGACCACCATTTTAACATCTTAAAGCCTGACCCACATTATCCGTTTTATGATATTGGGTCAGTAAAGAGTGGAGGGTGATGACCTGCAGCTTTGGTGCTGCAACTCTTTTCCTCCAGTAACACCATAAATTAGTTTTAACAAAAAAAAATTACCATCACTTTGTCAACTTTGAGGTCCCTCTTTAGGCAAAATACACTGTTTATTGTTTTTTAGGGATTGGAATAGTTACTTTCTGTTTATACTGGTCCACTTATATTTTCCTTAATAATTGTAGTTATTGTCAGGACCTTTACAGACACTGTTTGTTAGTGGGAAGATGAGACCACAAAACATTTAAATAGAACTGAATTATACTGAGTAATTAATATGCCTATGTTAATTAATTCAAATACAACTTTTAACCTGATGTATTTCTTTCATTTTGTATATTTAACTTTCTTTCTGTAGTTATGATTTTTTTTAATTGATAGAAAAACAAACTTCATTTCATAACAACTACATTTATTCAAGTGAATTCCAAAATCTGATTTTATTGTAAAGATGCAACATTTAGCAGACCTTTAACAAATCATAACTAATTAGGATATTCTTGCATCTTAAGTTAGCTGATTGATTTACTGACTGATATCCTACAGTATAATTATCTGAATCATTTTCAGTACTTTATTATTTTAAAAAATGAGACTCATTTCAACATTTAGGAGCACTTTTCAACGTTGATCAGGGTAGATTAGGAGAATGTCTGTCCGACTGCAGATAGTTTTGTGTGCATTTTATCAGCAGCTACAGAAAACTTTTCAAGGTACTCAAGTATAACTACTTGAGTTAATATATCAGTTGGTTTCCAACCCGCTATAAGCTGTCGCTAAGGCTCATCCAATATTTTATACAGCCCATGATCACCACTCAGAGAAAACCTGCACTGCTTTTTTCAATGCCTTCATTAGAATGTAAACGTGTTCTGATTATCCCACATTCATCGTTTTTCCAGTTGACTGTATAAGAGAAGTTAAAAAACACAAAATATGTACAATAATATGCTGAAATCAGAGGAGAAAAAGTGCAAATGTTTGTACAAAAAAGTTCAAATCAGGATGAAAAAAAGCAAATACTTAGTTAAACAGTTGGGGATTTGGTCAGTGAAGTCCAGTTCTGATAACTTTAATTATCCCCAAGGGGCAATTATTATCCAGCTTTCCAAGTGGACATTGGTGCATTTGTGAGCATATTCTAAGTTAAATTAAACAGTAACTCTGAATAAGTATTTTATTATCAAAAAGTTGTGTACTACATTGAAAGACTACAATTGACTTATTTATGAATCATTAAAATTTTTATAATTTTGTTTTCTTGGGTTCTAAATAAACTTGTTTAAATCTTACTCCTGGCTCTGTTTGTAACAAAAACTCTAGCCATTTTTTCAACAATATTTTTTGGGGTGCTAAAAACAGTCATTATGTTGTCTGGATGGGAAATTTATTGAGCTTTTAAGTTTAATTGACATATTAACAAATGAGGTTTATGGTAAGGGATTTAGAACGAGAGCAAAGGCACAGGACATGAAAACATCTTAAATATTTCCACACCAAAATGATACCTGCACTTACATGTCTACCC